>BRDA01009509.1:4785-21505 GCA_036984385.1 Crenuchus spilurus | reverse complement strand
ATACTGTTGTGTGTACATGTCATTGACTAAATATGCGCTACAACGCGTTCAACTTTTGTTCAGAATCAGCTTCTTATCACTGGTAACGACGCGGCTTTCCTATCACTCATTCTCGCAGCTTCACAGTGCTCAGCGTCCACAGAGTCATTGGATAAACGCTGGGCTTTGTCCCGCCCATCAGACGCTTAGCGTCTCTGGGGGTCTATGGGGCAGTGGGCTGGCCTCGGCTGGCCCGGACGCTCAGCTTCTGCATGATGATTGGATAATCTGTCTGAGGCTGAATACCTTTTTGATTGACAGCTAAATGAGCGAATCAGTGATATTTTTGTGTAAACATCCGTGGGAGCATTTTTTTAATTTTCATTCTGTTCTGAGTTGAACCGAAGACTTTCCTAATCATCTTAGCAGCATTTTCTTTGTTAAAAACGACTAGCGACAAATCGAGCTTCTATTTCTGGTGTTTTTTTTGTAGCTGCTTGTGTTTGGAGACTGACTTCTATCACTCTTTTTGACTTCTATCAAAGTTTCTGGCCAGCGGATGCTGCTGAGCCTCTCCACCGTCACAAAGCACTAACAGGCGGACACACTTCACACTAGCCTCGCGACAGTCCCAGCTAGCGAGCTAGCAGGTGTAGAGAGCTTCTCCTGTTTAAAGCGTCTTACACCCGCAAAACTGTGCTCTTACACTCTTGGTAATTGAACCTTCACACTCTGCTCACTGGTGCAATGTGCAATTAATGAAGATTGGCCACCAGACTGGTCCAATTTAGCCATGAAACCTCCCACACTAAAATGACAGGTGTTTCAGTTTTATTATCTAACCCCTGTGTGTGTGTATATATATATATATATATATATATATATATATATATATCCAACTCAAATAATCCAAAACAATAGCATCATAATATGAAATATCTGATGATTATTTAATCTAGACTTCTTTAGCAATAAGGGCAGCAGAGGAAAGCTCAGACCAGTGACTAAAGTGACAACAAGACACCTTCATGGAGCACATATCCACCTCAGGCCCATGTTGTACTAATATTATGTGACTACATGCCTAACTAGATTTATGTAGGCCTGCAACAAACACCTTATTTTAAAGTCCTTCCTGCGTTCTCTCCATATATTATATTGAAAATACAGGAATTGCTTTCTAAACATTTTAAAATATATTGCATGTATTGGAAATGTTATTTATGTACACTTAAATTAATTTATTAATGATTATGATGATTGTGGTGGTGATGATGTTTATACTACTTTAGGTTTTGGAGTTAAACAGGCAGCAAACCAAATTATTTAATAATAGCAACTGTGCACAATATCTGAAACTGTGTCTATATAGGGCTTCTTGGACCACAGTCATTTGTCCCTTCATCAGTTGTAGTTTCAGGCAAAAGTACACATCCAAAAATATCTAGACACCCATTGATGACAGAGTGGTTCCATGCACATATACAGCTTGCATAATTATTTGTCCAACACCAGCGACACACCTCACAAATGCTTTCTTGTCTGAATGCAATCAAATCCTCAGTGTTCCTACATCTAGTCTAAAGCCTCTCTAGAAGAGTAGATAGAGAGGCAAGCTCACTAATAATACATTAAACCTTCTGCTTATATCTGCAGTAAAATAAGAGTGCAGGTCTGAAGTGCTAATTTTGACCTCAAACTGCCCTATTACACTTAAGCGTGTCTCCTTTGTTGCTGTTTTGCTTCCTAATGCGAACATTTTCATTAAAATAAGAAGATGGTGATCTTGTGTTATGCAGATAAGCCACCTTATCTAAATGAAAGACATTTGTTGTTAATAGACTGACTACTTACACTGCATATGTGAAAATGTTTGTTTGTGATACAGCAGTATCAGATTCAATCTCAAGGAAGATGAAAATGCCTTTTGAAGTCCCTGTATTTCAAAGCTCTTCTCGCAGCTAGAGCCCCCAAACTGTGTGAAGTTTCAGACCATTAACCCACAGTATGACAGCTGACAGAGAATGGACATTCCCAATTATGGCCACAAGTAGATAAGGCCTGACACCTCTCTTTTTCATCCTCTGATACAACCTCCTCTATCCTTTCTTTGTGACTTAATCTCTGATGACATTTCCACAGTAAGTAGTTTCTTATATAGCTATATAAATTGTATAGATGTAATGTTATAAGCTAGATTTCATTGTTAGTGTTTTCAACAGTGACCTGTCAAATGTCACAACCAAATTTCCATGAGCAAAGACTAAAACTGTCTCCATATGTTTATGAAGCATGCTGTACAAACACCAGAATGCAGACAATATAAATTTTAATAATAGGTTATAAATAATTAGAATTAATATCAGCTCTAATAAAACATTTTGCATATCATTTTATCTACTGCCCTTAAACTGTCAAAATGAATACTGTTGCTGTGGGAACAAAAACTTGTAGCTTCATTTTTGTCATTTCACTTTTTTGCATCATGTGAAAAGACCAGACAGACTTTACATTGTGTGTAATTTTTTTTTTTTAATTTTGCCAATTTTCTCCCTTTCCCAATTTGGTAGTCACCAATGAGCCCAACTCATTAGTGGCTCTCCCCATCACTTTGCACTCTCCCTGACTCTAGGAGGGTGAAGACATGCACATGCTTCCTCTGTTGTGTGCCACCGCCTCTTTTCAACCTTATCGCTTGATACACCGTTCGTGGGGAACAAACATGCTCGGAGAAAAGTGCAGGGTATCTAGTTCTGAATGGACCAATCAGTAGATGCCTGAGCCAGTGGATGTTGCAATGTGTGAGTGATAGGGAGAGTGAGAGCGCCATCTACCCACCCAGAGAGAGCACTGCCAATTTTGCTCTCTTGGGCCCCAGCTGTTGATGGCAAATAGCATGACCGGGATTCAAACTCATGATCCCCTGGTCATAGTGTCAGCGTCTTAGCCTGCTGAGCCACTAGGGGCCCATATATGAAAATTTAATAATAAATGGACCAATAGAAGTAATCAAAAATGACTTTCATTAAAAGTTGTTTTTTGTACCTTCTCTTTTAAAGTTATCAATTGGAGATACAAGGTTTTGTTCCAACAACAGCAATGTAATTTTCCATAAAGTTGCTACATGCTATTGCAATTAAGATTTAATTTCAAGTTAAAATTCCTAGCGAACTTTCTGCCAGGTATACTTAATGCTACATCACACTCTCACCTGACATCCAACCACAAATTGCCACTTATTAAAACAAGCCAACTCACCCACTTCTTTTCTGATTACAGGCTGATGATCACATTGCTAGTGTTTTTCTTTGACCTTTTGTTTCCCTATGCTGTCCTCCTACTTCTCGTTTTCTTCCCTTCTGTGGCTGATTTGCCTCCTTTTGTGACTGCTTTCTCTTCTTGAGTACAGTTTGTGTTCATTCAGGGTAAGTTTGTTTGGCTTCCTTCTTGTTTCCCTCTTGGTAATCTGATGGATGTTCTCCTCCATTGTTTTTTTTTCCCTTTCAGGAATTCACAGATGACAACGGTTGCCCACTCTCGAGGTTATGCCTTGAGTCAGGTTTGCTCCATCCGTGAAATGTGTCTTTGGCTATGTTCACATTACCAGTCTGAAGTGAGTCAAATCTCTTTTTTCCTCTAATGAGTCTCAGAGCTGATCTTTTCAGGGCTGTTTATCATGTCAAATCTGATCTTTTCAAATCAGATTTGAGTCATATCAGAATCAGAATTATTTGCCAAGTATGGTGATACACAAAAGGAATTTGTTTCTGGCCATGATGTCTCTAGTATTTTCCTAGATTGGATATATATTCAATTTGTGAGCATGCAACTTGAATGTGATGGGTCAAATCATCAGTCAGTCTTTTTGTCTGTATGCATGTGTGTAGTGCTGATCAGGGCTAGCTTCTCTCCTGCTGACAGTCTAAAACAGCAAAAGCAGCTAGTTGTCTTCTATAGACTTTATCCACCTGATCATGTACAGTCTACCAGTGGTTTACTGTCTTTCTGAGCAAAACACCATGTACACATCAGCTATTAACACATTTCTTTTACCAATTTTAATACAATAACTCATTTCTCAAATACAGGGTATTTGTCTGACAGAAAATCACATTCTAATCTTACTTTGTTGTTAATTTTATTTTCTCTTTAGGCCAAAAACCCCTGCATCCTTTCACTTCTGAAGCTTTATCAGCGACCTGCCAACCTTTTACTAACATGACATTTTTTGTTGTTGGTGATGGAGGCTACATGCATAAACATATCAATGTGTGCATGTGTCCCACTTCAGAGACAGCCTCATTCACATTTCATAGATACACAGATACAGGACACTAATGTTTATGAATATGAACCATCAAAGTAGCTAAAACCAATTAGAGCAAAAGATTGGAATTGAGTAATGACTTGTAATGTGAATGTAGCCTTTCACTCTCATAGTTGCTAGAATGCTATGGTGGTTGCCCACTCTAAGTTTGATCTCATTAGCTCCCTTACACATTGCTCCTCTATATTTGTGGGCATGATTTGCCATGTAAATGCTGATTGTACACAAGATTGTTGCACATACTCCCTCATTTTCAAAAGACAAATTCAGCTGTCTTTTGACCACTGTGCAGCACTATGAGTTGAATGCTCACATTCTGCTATGCTTTCATCTGTCATGCCCCACCTGGGTCTACATCTATCATTTTAATGCAGCTTTATCTGGTTGCTGCAACTGTTACTGATGTAGTAAATTAGTAAAAGTGCAGTAGCCTTAGTTAACAGTGTGTTTTCACCTTTAGAAGCACAAGAGCATGTCTTCATACCTACTGTATATCGGCTGTTGGCTTTAGAGGTTCTATGGTCTTGACTGTCCACCCTTGTGGAAATGAAAGGGAGAACCCAAGGAGCAAGGATAAGATTTATGGTAGTTAATCACTTAGACATAATTCATCATTGAGGTGTAAGGGCAAAGCTTTTTTGAGTTTGAAAATTATGACAGTGATGCCCAGTTTGGCAGAGTCAGCTTGAGTGCTTAAGAAACAGAAAAGTAACGTGGAGAAAATCATGAATCTGACAAAGTAAGCTTCCGTGCATTATTAAAAGGTCAAGTGAGTAACAAGTGAGTAAACTTGTAAAAGCAAGCAAGATAAGACTTCTAAGAGTGTGTTTGAATATTCTGAAAATATGCCTTGGCAGAATGTCTAAGGTTATGGTGAGATGCTTATTGGAATGGAGTAGAAGATGTGGCTAAACTTTTAAGAAGTAGGCAAATGAAGTGGTTGAAAAACATAGGGTAGCTGGGATTATGACATTATACTGTATAGCAGCTAGCCTTCTATTTAATGATGTGATATTAAGATGGAGAGTATGATGATTTTGAAAGAGAAACACACCTACCGTTTATATATCAAACTAGAGATATTTGATGATGAAGCTGATATTGAATGATTACAATGAAGATTTAAGAATGTAGAGTGATATCAGAGTGTTAGCATCATGGAAAGATGCAGCAAAGATACATGACAAAGCCTACCAAGAACTGCACAATAAAGAAATGCACTATGGCGGGAATAATGCTGAACACATCCTGTCTGGAGCAAAACACAAGAAATAATATCAACAGGCAAAACATTATGAGCACTGCACAAAATTTGCATGTAGGTATATGCAATTCTCAGTAGAATCAAGTATAATACTTCCACAACATTCGCTGCAGGTAAACAATGGAATATAACCAATTTAGACTGAAGAAACCAAATATGCTGAAAAAGCCCAAAAATGAAGAAAGAGCCAAGGCAGTAGCCAAAGTCAAAAGAGAAGAAAAAAGAAGCCAAGTAGGCCAGTCAAGATAACCATCTACACAATACATAAAATGTTGGTTTGACAGAGTCATCTGGGCTTCTCTGATGGTATGGATGTAATGTCAGATGTAGGTCTCAAATGCAGATGAGGACCATTTCCTGAGCATTTTGATTATTGAGATAGAGTCAAATAGCTCCCCTATGTCTAGTATATGGTTCTCCAAACTCATCTAGCTAAGGTCATGCCATGATGTCTCTCTACATTGCAATACACTGGGCATTCCTTTTGGATTGGGGCTGCTACTACAGCAGGTAATTGCGAACTCTCTATGATCAACATGCTCAGGAGATGGTCTTGATTGGCATTTGAGACGTTCATCAGATGATTATTTCAAATGACTCTGTCAAACAGGGCGGCATGGTGGCTTAGTGGTTAGCACGTTTGCCTCTCAGCGCTGAGGTCTTGGATTCGAGTCCACATCTGAGTGGAGTTTCCATGTTCTCCCCGTGTCTGCGTGGGTTTCCTCCGGGGTCTCCGGTTTCCTCCCACAGTCCAAAAACATGGAGGTCAGGTGGATTGGGTACTCTAAATTGGCCGTGTGTGTGTGTGTGTGTGTGCACCCAGCGATGGACTGGCACCCTGTTCTAGGCTTAGTTGAATAGTGTAATGCCCTGCCCTGCGCCCAGTGAGGGGGTAGGGGACTAACCACGACCCTGATAAGGATTAAGCGGGTGTGATAATGGATGGATGGACTCTGTCAAACAGCAGTTAGGTATGTCCAATATTATACACAACATAAAAAACCATTTGACTTCAATCTTCACCATCTTATATCTCATGGTCTGTGCATCAAGGCCCTTGCCCATTCATCATGCTTGTGGTTTCTTGTAAGCTGCAGCCAGTCAGGTCTCTTACTTTGTTGAATTTGGGGTTCACGTCCAGTCAATCCTTGTTAAGAGCCAGTCATCTTCTGAACTTATAGCACCATAAAGCATAAAGCTTATGTAGGTCTTGGTAATCTAGAAATATTCAGGCTTTGTGAGACAAATGTTCAATAGTCTTCGATTTGAGGACCAGGCCAGTCAAGTAGCTACACAATCTTATACTCACTGCAGGTAAGCTAGGATCCGGGTCTGGTCATCTCAGGATCTGCAACCAAAGTAGCATTACATGCACAATTATCCTTCACCTCTCTTCACTTGACTTCTTTGATTAGAACTTCACGTGCAGTAAATCTCATAAAAAAGCACTTGTTCATCACTTCACTACTTTTTAAAAACCTTACTTTCATGTTTAACCCCCAATGACATGTCAATGCACAGACCAAATCATTATGTTTTAACATTATCTGATTTGTTTCTTGCAGGTGAACCAATCCAGTCACACGTGCATTGGTGGGTATCATCTCATTGTTTTTCTTTAGGGTATGTTCTGCTCCTGCAGGCTTAGCTCGCAGAATCTGTGAGAACCAGATTGTTGCTTGACCTGGATTACTGATGGGGCCTATGCCAAAGGCAGTCTTCACACCATTTCCATGTTGATATTGTTCACATCAGTTATTCAGTGCACTTGAGTATAAAAATTCTTGTCGCAAATCAATAAATGCATATCATTTTGAGCTCATGTACTTTTGGTCTTCCGGCCAGAAATATTAAGTTTCCCAGTGTCTGTATAAATTACTCCTGAATTTCAGTTTCAAATCTGCCACTTAAATATTGCCTGTACAATGGTCCCGTTGTCATTGTAGTGAGTTGAATATCAATAAAGAGTAACCTTTCAGGTTTTAGTTTGTGCATTTTTGTGCAAAAGTCACAAAAACTCAGTAGATGAAACAGTGCAATTTAACTGAGAAATCATAGTAAAGTGCTGCACAATGTTTTGAGATTGAATGCACCTCAGAGCTGTGCTCATCCTAACAAAAAGCAAGACATTTTTAAACAGAAAGAGTGGTGTATTGTACTCTATTGTGCTTCATAAGCATAGCAACTCAGGCATTTTTGGTATTCTGTTCTTCAAAATACGGTTGATGCTACAGTTACCATATAGAATAGAGTAATTTGTAGACTTTATTGTGTGTGCTGCCATTTTAGTACAGAGGGATTTATATACACATTTGTGCTGATTGGGTAACACCTCTGAAACAGACATCAAACAAAAAAAATCTGAACACTGAGAAGATACGTGTGAGAGCTATAAAGATTGCAGAGGCTCTCAAACATCTGGCAAATAAGATTTTCTCTTACATTCAGAAAGATGATACATGTCTATTAAATCAAGAATTAGGACATTTTGTAATAGTTTTTTTTTATCTCAGTGTAGTACAATGTAATGGGTTAGGCTTTGCTCAGTCACCATATGGAGCCAGTGGCCGACCAATGATCAGGGTACTGCCCACACCTGCACGGTATGTGGTACCGCCCTGATCACAAGCAAGTGAGTGCATCTGTGGTCTCCCTTATTTAAGTCAGCATCACCAAACACTCGGCGCTTGGTCTTTGTCCGACAAACGTGGCCAAACTCCCTAGCTGGAAACACTAATTTTACTTGCTTTGTCTACCTCTCAATCTCGTGCTCCTTCGAGGCTTTAATCACCCCATCTTTCTCTCTCTCTCTTAGGTTTCAGTGTGTTTTTGTTAGTTTTTTTGTGGTCCTGCCAGCAGCCTTTGTCTTGTAAACGTGTTCTCTGGGTCTTGGCCATGATTTGTTTTCAGGCGGTAGCTCTACACACTCTCGCTTTAGCATTGCATGCCATAGCCTTTTTTGAGCATTATTACTTGGATGCTTCACAAGCTTTTTTGTTTCCTTTTGAAGTTCTTTAGTTTTTGTCTGCCCTGCATTTGGTTCGTTATATGGTTTGTATACATGCTGATTTTAAGATAATTGATTATTTTAAAATAGTCAAATAGATTAGTGGCAAATATGTAAATTGGGGTATACAAAATCATTCCCTTGTGATTTATGTGCATTGTGTGTGTCTGTGTGTGTGTGTGTTTTATGCGTGTGAGCTCCACATGCTGAATGTTTGTATTCTCAATAATGTCAATTATAACCACTTGAACTATTACTAATACTATTCAAAGCCTATGCACACCATTTCTCACCATTTTCAGAAAACATGTTGATCACAGACCCTGCTTGTCCCAGTTTATCAGGAACTGTTCAGTGAACAGTTTTTGCAATCCCAACAGAAACTGACCAGTTGCAAGTGCTTAGGTAGATTAGCTGATCATATCCACTAACATCTTCTTAACTACTTAATCCTGTGCAGGGTAGAGGCGAGTCCCCAAATCCCTTCTGTGTTGGGCAGGGCATTCTACTGTTTTAGCCAAACTCAGGACAGGTCTCCAATATATCACACACACTCACACCAGGGCAATTTTGAGTAACCAGTTCACCTGAGCTACATGTCTTTGGACTATGGGAGGAAACCAGAAACAATGGAAGGAAGCCAAAAAGACAGGAAGAGAACATGGAAAGCTGAACAGATGATCCCAGCATGCTAATCACCAAGAGACTGTGACACCCATGTACTCAACGGTTTTGAGTCTTTTTGAAAATGCAATTTTAATAATAACATTTCATTTGGTCAGGGTGTAGTTGATGTTTTAAATGTTAAGATCTATTTTTGCATGATAGCATCCATTGTTTGATAGACAAAGTAATAGTGTAGTGACTGCTGTTGTGTTAGTCTCTGATTGTAATTTTTAATTTGTTAAATAACACACAATGTCAACTAATGCCAGGCACATAACTAAACTAAACATGATACTGTTGTAAAGACAAACACAACTGAACAGACCACCCCATTCCTGCATACAGCACACAACATGAACAATGCCTGAAGGGAAACAAGTGCTGCACTGTGATCATTCTCAGAAACTGAAATCTTTTTATTTGGCTCTTTGGACAGACATTAGTCAGGCTTTGAGGTTACATTAAACCAAACACACAAGCAAGCAGTGTCAGAAATGATAAAAGACAAAAAGGTCCAATAGCAGACATTTTTGCTCCTGAAAATATAAAATGTCAAGAATTTAAGAATAAGTAGTTAAAATTCACCAAAAATAAATGTGAATTTATCTTATGTTGCTTTTTTTCCTGTAGCAGTAAACACTCATTCACATCCCTGTTGTAAACACTTTTTTAAGATCTTTCACTAGCATGTGGACATGGCCCACTTGAGCAAACCAGGGGTTTGGCTGCACTGACCCTGGGGTGTGCAAGAACTCCAGAGAAGCAGAGTTGCTCCTTTCATCATAGTTCTGTGCTGCTGCTATCCTGGCTCATGCCCAAAACATGTCCCTGTGATCTTCCATCTTCTTGAATCTAATATGTCCCATATTAGCACATGGATCTAGTGGCATTAATTGGACACAGCACCAAAGTATCAGTCTACCCTCAGGGCCATGTTGGCAGAATTCCACTTAATCGCTCTGGGGATTCACAAGCAACAGGTGGAGCATTTACAGGTCCAGAATAAACCCAGAGAAGCACAGATTTAGGTTTAATGCTATGGCTGTGGACAGAGATGGAGAAAAAAACTGCAAAATGTGCAGAGAAACTGAGGAGAAATTGAATATCAGCTGTGGAGACAGGGGAGGTTGACGACTAGTGGTGAGGGTAATGAGAAGACGTATGAGAAAACTGATTGCGCCCGGATGAATAGCTGTTGGAGGCTCCTGCTGCAATATCTAGGGAAGAAAAATGAAACACTTTGACTGCAGCTGTAAATAGAGACATCTCAGTTATCTCCCCCCGTCCCCCTCAGTGCACCCTCGCGAATCACATGATGCACAGAAAATACCATGGAGGCCACCCCCCACAACCACCAAACACCACTCCCTCTAAAGGCAACTCCTTTGATTGCACTTCCAGCTGGGCAAAAGAGCCACTGGACTTTGGACGGAATCATGCTTGAGGGGTCTAAGGCTTAATATAACCTGATCTGTAACCAAAGCACATGTCTCTTCTGCTGTACACGTTATCCATGAGTCCTCAAAGGAACTCACATATGTCTATTGTGTGAACTATGTAGTAACTGATCACAAGGAAAGAAAATGTAGATTAGTTGCTGAATGCATGAGTGTAAGAAGATGGGAAGTTTATATCCACACTATGATAAAAAAAAGTTATTTGAAGTGACAACAGAAATAGTTCTTAGTTTTTAATTGCCTAAAGAACCTATAAATGGAAGAATCATTGTTGTAGAACCTTTTTAATTTTAGCATCTATGCTAATGAAAGGAATTTCCCAGAACCGTACATTCAAGCTAAGCACCATTCAAGAACCCTTATTTTTAAGAGCATAGATGGGGCTCCTCTCAGTGGTACTCATTTAGCTAGAGGAATGCAGCAAATAGACTCCTGAACTTGACCCTGGAATGTGTGAACCAGCCTTCGCAGTGCAAATAGCTGGAGAGGGCAGGGAAGGTCAACTCCATCAGCAGCAACTTTTAAAACAGACCTCTTGTGCTGAAATAATAGCAGCTGTTGTTGGTTTCAACATATTGGTGCTTAATTAATAACAGCCAAAAGCATTTCATATCACCTCTGCACTTTTGACTCCAGGACACATTAGTGATGACAATCAGTGCCCTTGCTGTATGCCAGTGGACAAGGTCTGTTAAACTGTGCCAGACTTACCTTGAATTTGTATTTATAGTGTGCCAAGTTGGATCGCATAATCATATTTGGCAATGAATATTCATATAGGTGGCCTGGCTCACCGATGGCTTGAAGATACAACAATTTGGATTAATTGCAGCTGTTGAAAATGTCTCCTCTGTAGTTGAAATTCACGTTCACACTTGAAACCAAAGACACTGGGATGCCTTCAAGCTTGTTTATTCTTTATACAATGTGCAGCCTGTCCTGGCTGACAGTTCTAGACTGTGCATGTTTTCTGAATGATGTTATAGCACTTTATTTGACACACTGGTCACAACATTTTGATAGCCAGCAAGTTACTGCCAAAGTCTTGTGGCTGGTGTCAGATTGGAAGCCATTCATTTCGCATGCCTCTACTTCTAATCCAAGCACAAGCACAAGCACGCGCGCACACACACACACACACACACACACACACACACACACACACACACACACACACACACACACACACACACACACACACACACACACCACATAAAATGAAACACCTGGTGTAACACCTTACTTAGGTTATCAGCTACATCTGTCACAATACAGAGAGGGTTAATGAAAGGAAAAGACATTGCAAACAGACTTATCCTCAACTGACTTCATAAACAAACAAATAGGCAGACAGACGGTCAAACTGCCCAGAACATTTCTTAAGCAAATGCATAGAAATAAACATTTTTTATTCAAATGTCTTTTCTCTGTATTTATGCATTCTTCCACAGTGACAGCTGGACTGGGCTGCAAGGCATGCTCATTCGTTTCAGTCAGAGCTCAAACAGCACTGAGAGCTGCGCCAATCCACCCAGCCACATGGCATCAGCTGGCCAGCCATTTGTGATAATATTGCGCTTTAGGAATTCACACTCAGCGGGGCTAAACTAGAGCAATTCTTTACAAAAACTGCAGCATCACAGTAAATAATCACATCAAACTTTTCCAGACACCACACCAAGAGCGCAATAAAGTGTGGCATAGAATTAAAGGAACAGTGTGTCATTTTTTTTACAACTATAAAGTAGTCAAACATATTTCTGAAAGATTTATGTCTTTCTATAAAGTAAAGCTTAGATGAGATGAAGAATCAAACTGCTTTATAGTCTGAGTGATCAGTTTATGCTCCAGAGAGGGCCTCCCTCATGGTGGCAGCCATGTTTAATTACATCTAGAAGACTTCTCATACTATAATTAACTGTTCAGTTGTTGAAGGTGTGGTCCAAACTAGGTAAATACCTAAGTTAGATTTACATTAAAGCAATAGGACACAATAGTGTAAAAGGTAATAAATCCTGTAAGGAGCCAGCCTTGGTGAGTGGTGATTGGCTGCTAGGGCAGGCCCTTTGTCTCTTGTTTCTTTAAGGTACCTCATCTGGTTCAGCAGCTATGCTGCTGGAGATGGCCTCTTTTCCCTTAGTGGTCCCTGTTGTGGACCTTCCTGGCAGAGTGGGTATTGGTTGCTGGGGTGAGCACCTTTCTCCTTAATGGCTTATTCCATTCTCCAGGGTAATGCATGGTGCACGTGTTTTTCAGCCCACGTGCTGGTTTGAATCCCCGGTTGTGACATTTAAATTATTTGTGTTGTTTGTTTTTTCCCCTTTTATTTATTCAGTTACTCACACCATCTGGATAGCTGGCAGTCCCGTGATATTATCAGTACAAGCATCACATTCAAATGCCTGATCTTGGATCAAATTCCTCTGTATTTACAAAAGCTGATTAAAAAAGAGAACTCTGTGTTCTAAAATGGTTGACTTATTATTCATGTTTTTGGTCACAATAAGTCATGCTGCGTCCTAAAATACATTGATTACTCTGGTAGATCTTAATTAAGATTGGGATGTGGTTTGAGCAGGTTGGGTGAGGTTTTGGTGGTGTATTTTGATTAGATAATTAGGTGGATATTGAGTTCTAGTGTTTAATAACAACACTAGCTTGTCAGCTTCAGTTCTAAATTAAGGAAGCAAAAGTGAGACTCCAAACATATCTTGACAGATCGACTGATTTTTTAAAATGAATTGTTCCTTTACATCTCTTCTTATTGGTAAAACTTCAGTCCATAAGAGCATCATCTAGTCTAGACTGTCATAAAATTCCTATTTCCTATCTGTGGCCTATGGGTATGTCAATTACAACTATGAGATATGTTGCTTCTCTTAGCTATATTGATGTTTCTTCAAACTCATTATCAGAGCAATGCCTCAATCCACAACTATGTCAACAACTTTAATGTGTTAACTGTAGATAAAGTACAGAGTACTGCCTAATTCTAATTATAAAACTAAAAAAAGTTATTTAATTATATAAAATGTCTTTAGAATCACATTATCGTATTCCCACTAAATAATGAACAAATCATTTGTGTGTGTAAAGTGTATGAAAGACAAAAGTGGGAGCATGAGAGATACAGTGAGGGAAATTTTTTCATGACAATAATGTGTGAGGTGTTAATACAATCAGATTACCTTGATGTAAATTGTATGCAACGTCTTCCTACCTTTCAGTAACCTTTCTGCAGCCATTCATTTAACGAGGCAACAGAAATAGCTGCTGATTTACATTCTGTTCTGGGCTGTTTTCGCAATGAGTTTCTTTGGCATACCTGCTGTGACTACACTGTAAATCAGAGGTCTAGTGTGAGGAGAGAGTGACCTTGTGTTTGACAGCACTTGTTGGCCCAACCACTTGCTCACAGACTTCTGCACTTCACCAGCACTACATTGTAAAACTGGTCTTTTAATGGGTTTCACAACACTGAGCTGTGGCTTTCTGAGCCTTCCTGGAATAAATAGAAATGTGTATCCTCCACCACTTATCAAATGGTATGTCAGTATCTCCAAACATTACTATATTCTGCTCTCTAACTTTACTGTATTCTTTATATAATGTTATTGTGATGCATAGAAATGAGAGGTTTGTACATTTGTATTTCAGAAGACACATTACATAACTCAGAACTCAAATGATATAATACCATTTGATAAAATTTGATTCACTGCTAAATTGATAGGATGCACAACAGCGCACATATGATTCAGTTCAGGCTTGATCCAATATAATTCTATTCAACATTGATATATACAGGATCGCAAGTTCGAATCCCGGTCATGCTGTTTGCCATCAACAGCCGGGGCCCATAGAGAGCAAAATTGTCAGTGCTCTCTCTGAACGTGTTAGATGGCGCTCTCACTCTGCCTATCACTCACACATTGCAATGTCTGCTGGCTTGGGCATCTACCGATTGGTCCATTCAAAACTACAGCCCCTGCACTTTCCTCCGAGCGCGTTGGTTCCCCAGTGACGGTGTATCAGCGGGAGTTTGAAAGGAGGCGGTGGCTGTATCACATGCAACGGAGGAGGCATGTGTATGTCTTCACCCTCCTAGAGTCAGGGGGTGTGTCCAAATTCAGGGTTTGCATCCTTCAAAGGCCGCATTTGAAGGCCGATTACATCACAACGATGCGCAAAGGCTGTCCAAATTCACCGACCTCCGAAGGCTCCTCCAAATGCAGCCCACAAATGCGTCCTCCTTTCCCCCCAATTTGAAGGACGGGTCCAATGTATCCTTCGTAGCCCACCCTATCCCGAGATGCATTGTGGGCCGAACGGGAGATTCATTCTTGTAACAATGGCGGACGAAGCGGGAGACGGAGTTAGGACAGAGTACATATTTAAATGTAGGTATATTAAAATCTGGCGGTACAAAAATTAAAAGCTTAAAGCGGTTAGGTTGTTAGGCTTTTGTTGTTTGTGTAGACATGTTTTTAATATTACTATTGTCAGGTATAAAAAAGTCATCGTAAATGAGCTCATATGGCTGGTCTCGTAGTTCTTCATGTATTGCTACTAAGCTAATTTTGTTTTTTTGCAAATTAAGTTGTTTGTCATAGGTTTAGGGACCAAAGAGCAGACGGAGGCTTTTATTAACCTCCGAAAAAATAATGACCACCTCTTCACCGGGGTAAAGAATTTGGCTGCTGTGGCATGGAGGTACATTATTTATGTATGTTATTAGGATAATTCTGGAGAAGATGGGCATGCAGGGGAAGGTCACCCCCTCGCAGGCTAAAAAGAAGTGGGACAATTAAAAAAATATATACAAAGTATGTGTAATGAAGAATATAAGTTTTAAGTGCATACATTAATAAATGTAAATTTCCTAAAAATGTTTGTTTGCTCTTTTTGTCAAATATGATTTCTGATTTCCTCTGTGATTAGGATTGCAAGTATCCAGGGTCAGGAGAGGGAGTTAGTGGGAAGCCCACTGCTGCTACTTGGCCCTGGTTTGTCCTCATGGATGAGGTGCTAGGACAGAGGCCTTCCACTACGCCTCCTGTCCTAATTGCCTCTATCCATGAGGAAACTCTGGGCCCAAGTGCAGCAGTGGGTGACCGAGAGGAAAGGGATGAGGAAGGAAGTCAGCCACCTTCAGCAGGGAGAAAGAGGCGCAGAGACAGGGAAGATGACCTGATGGACCTCATCAGAGAAGACATGAGGCAGCAAAGAGAGGCAGAGGAGAGGAGAGCGCAGGAGAGCAGAGAAAGAATGGACAGATTGTTTGCACTTTTAGAAAGACTAGTTGAAAAATGAAAGTAATTTGTGTTTGTTCGTGTTAGAGTTGTTTAATTGTTATAAATGAATTGATTAAAACAAATAGTAATTGACAAACTCATTAATACTTTTATTATTTACATTTTTTAAACACATGAATGTACAGCTAGGTTTGAACAATTTAAAATGACCAATTAGTGCATGAAGAGAAAATGAAAAGATAACAATGAAACAAGAATAAAATAAAATTATTTACAGAAGGGAAAAGAATATTGTACAGCTATTTACAGTTCATGCAGGATTAACCTGAGTGACCTCTTCCTGGACCCTTTCTTTAAATGTTAATTGAAGAAACAGGAAGTCTCTGGCAGTGTTGCTGGATCTGCTGAAGAAAGATCAACAACATGGATGGAGTGCTGCAACTGAAACCCGTGGCTGGTCTTTTCTGGTCAGTGAGTGGAGCATCATACAGAGTGGTCTGCAGAGAATGTTTTGGGATGCTTCCTCACTGTCCACTTTATGCACACAAAGAAGTTATAAGATCTAATGAATATCAGAAAATGTTCTATAAAGTCACTGACTTTCTGATGATGTCATATAATTGAACATGTATTGTTTATTTTTGATTTATATAAAATGTAAATCTTAAGTCATCTTGTAAAAGACTATAAGTAATCTAGAATATTGAAGAAACACACGTATTTCACCTGTCACTCCTTCGTAGGGTTTTGTAAGAGACGTCTGGT
>BRDA01009508.1:216761-236651 GCA_036984385.1 Crenuchus spilurus | reverse complement strand
ATAGTTGAAATTCTTTGTATTATGTTCTATATTCTTACTCTTTTTTTAAAAGCGAGCTCGTTCCCTTTTTTCATTGCCAGTCATCTTATATCATATCTTAGCAGTTCCCAATTTTTCCCAAATTCTTTACTGTTGCAAGCTATCTTCCAGTATTTATCAATAATAATATTTATGCTCTTAACCATATCATCGTTATTCAATAAAACGTTATTCAATTTCCAATATGTCCCATGCTGAGATTTAAAAGGCATGTTTTCCATACATATATGGACTTTGATCATTTTGTGGTCTGTTAATATTGCAGGACAAATTTCAACATTTTTTATTTTACTTTCCAAGTCCCTTGAAACAAGCCATATGTCTACTCTCGATTTCAGACTTAGTTTCTTATTATTCCAAGTAAATTGTCTCAAATCAGGATTTTTAACCCTCCAAACGTCTAACAAGTCTAAGTCAAGACAGAAAGACAGGACATTGGTTTGACAGAGTTATTTGGCTGGCCATCACTGTATTTTTTACGGTGAAAAAATGGCAACCACAGCTGCCAGTTTTTCACCGTAAATTTGACAAGATTTTTTTTTACAGTGCATCTACCCTTTCTGTTGTCCATGACCATGTTAAAATCCCCACCAATTACAAATTTAGCTTTAGGATACAAACTGAGTAAGTGGTCTCCATATTTCTCAATATATTCTATCAATTTAACATTAGCCTTGACTGCATTATGTCATTTGTAAACATTACAAAGCAGAAGTTGATGTTCATCACACTCAAGCACTAAAAATAACCAATGACCATTTAAATCAAACTGCGAATGTAACACCTGCCCCCTTGTACCCTCCTCGAAGAACAGCTACCCCACCTGAGTGATTGGAGCCATGAGAAAACCAAATATCGCTGCCCCATAGCGCTTTCCAAAAAGATACATCAGTAGGAGATGAATGACATTCTTGCAAAAAAATTAAATCGGCTTTGCTTTCTTTACACAACAAAAAATAGTTTTTCTTTTTAAGGAATCTCGTAGCCCTCTGGTATTCAATGAAACAAAAAGTAGCTCCAAGTTACTCAGTACACTGAGTTTACCTGGGCATCGCTCGTCATAACTTTTAAATAATGCCTCATAAGAAAGATAAACTGTATTTCAGCGGTTACAGCTTCTATCAAGTGTCAAGATAAAATGTCTGGCACTAACCAGACGGGATTAATCCGTCACTGTCCGACGCACCTGATCTCCTGACCATCTATGAAGCCCCGCGTACCATGGAAAAAAGCTCTTTTACCATCTTTGCGAGCTTGCTCGATTTGTGGCCAAAGCAGGGACCTCATCTGTTTCTCCATTTTTGTGAGGTCCTCCCCAAAGCGCAGTTTATGCTCCTTTAGGTAGATGATGTTCTTGGCCTTTACACAAACCATGTCCCTGACCCAGCGAAGTGCAAAGAGAATGGTCACAGCGCGGTCTCGGTTTCCTTCGCGGCGGCCCATTCTGTGGGCAACATCAACAGCCAACATGCCATCTCCGAGTTCTGGAGCCAGATGCCTGCAGATGTCCAGCACTTTATTTTTAAAATATCCTCACGGTCCTGTTCAGGTAAACCATACAGTCGCAGACACCTTCTTCTCTTATAACGTTCTGCCTCTGAGAGCCTTTCCTCAAATGAAGAGACACTTTGTTCAAGCTTTTTGCATTTTTCTTTCAGACACGTTGTCATTTTTGAGCTCTTGGATTTCCTCATAGGCAAAATTCAACGAGGTTTTAATTTCTGCAATGTCCTTTGAGTTTTCTTGAATCATCCGTTCAAGATTGTCCGGCCTCTCGTTAATCTTTGCCGTTAGTGCAGTAATGATATTAGTTTGGAGCTCACTAAGTGATGGTTCCCCTCTGCATTTCTTAGGCACAGGGCTTTTTGTGGGGGTATCCACAAGCAACTCCTCCAGAACAGTATGCGGGTCTGTGTCGGACTCCATGGTGTCTTCAGTGTTTATAGGTTCAGTTGAATATGAGTGGTCCGAGAGTGTGTCTGTGATATTCTTCTTTCTTTTGCTCACTGCTTTACTCATCTCCAGCACTTCGCTAGTTATTAATTACAACAGCCTTAGTAGTTAGCCAAACTACAGTTTCAGTGCCTGGAGTCTACTTTTTCTATAACCACGGACAGATTTTCAAGTTGAAACACCGGCTATATAAATAACTCAAACGTTCCTACATCGAGTTGCAGGGAAAATAACAATGTACACAGTAAATCTGCCAGTGTTAAATCAACACTCTTAGAGTTAAATTTACACTGAGAGTGTTACATTTTGACACCCTCAGTGTTAATTTAACTCTAATAGTGTTGATTTAACACTGGCAGATTTACTGTGTACAGTTAAGAAGATAAAATAATTAAGAGGAGCGTATCAGACAGAACTTAAAACATGTCTTCATCGGCCGCCATCTTGTACAGCCCTTGACTCACTGCTAATTTCAAGAAAACAAAGCATGCATCCACCCTACGCATTCGTCCTTCATTCTGGCTTTGTTTCTTGTTGTTTCTTGTTTATAACACTCAAATTAAAACATGTCACACCAAAGCAACAGCATGCAGTGCTAATGCCTTTAAACGGCGGTAAAAACAAATAGTGGCCAAGAACCCCAGAAAGGTTGTACAAAACAAAGGCTGCCTCCAGAAACAGACCACTCTGGACACATTTCCATACACCAAGAAGAGTGTGCAGTAAAGGTTAGAGGGATGTTAAATGTTCATTTATCCATTTCATTAGTTTTTTGTATTTTTTCCTCACTTTTTACTGTATGTAAAACTTATTCTATAAAAAATGTATTTTGTTAATATTTTGGAGTGTCTGGAACAGATTAACTGGATTTACAAAAATGGAAATATTACTAAAAATGGACATATTACTTCTAATATACTAAAATGTCACTTTACAGGTAATTAATATAAAATATATTAGTTTTCAGTTTTTTTTACATTATTATGACAAAATATTAATAACTAAAATTAATATCAGTAAATATTAATTCATTCATACATTCAATGAATACAAAAACAAATCTGAAGTATCTAGACAGGGCTGTCAAACTCCAGTCATGGAGGGCTGGTGTCCACCACAGTTTGGTGATTTCATTGCTCTGACACTACAATTAAACCTGGTCATTACCTGCTGAGCTGAATCAGGTGTGCTTGATCACTAGAATGTGCAGAAATCTGGTTCTATGCTCTATGAGGTGGTCAAGTGTGATGGTTTTGTCTTTCAGACTGTGTTTGCCACTGCACATCTCTAGAGGGCAGCACTACTGTGTGGTCATGCCTTTATGGCTGGTAAAGTGATACAACTGCCACATAGGGTTGATGTCCAGAATACATGAATATCTACCAAATTTTATGCACTAATTTCTTCAACTAATGAACAAAACTAATGCTCTCACTAATGATGCATAAGCAATTTTTGCAGTATTTGTTTTCTGTATGTTGTATGTCAGATCCTAACACCTGACACATTCTTGAAATTAGTCAATTGACCATTTCACTTAGCTTGAGTGTTTATCTCTACATGCTTGCTCCTTAGTTCTGTTTGATTATTATTGTTTTCTAAAGAAATAGTGGCTGCTCCACTGACAGAATCAGTGCCATTTCCACTAAAATGTAAATTCTAATCATTTGTTGTTGCATGCACTGCTGTTCCTCTGCTTAAAATCACAAATTTGGGGATTTTCTGAAATGGTCCTGAGAAAGATGAAGCTATAGTGAGAAGAATAATGTACCTGATTACAGCACACTGCGAGAGACAACCCGAGCGAATGCCTGAGTGGTGATAAAGACAATAGATAATGCAAATGAATAATGAAAGCTGCGTGTTGGCTTGTTTGTTTACTTTGAGGAAGAAGAGTGAAAGGCTGCAGATCTTTGTCTGTGGGCTTGCAGCCATGTGTGTTTTCACAAAGTTTGCTTTCTAAGCCAGGAGCTCTCACTGTTTATTCTAATTTGCTGTCTTCAGCTGGAAGACTGGCATGGCTGTTGCAGGGCCAACAGGATTAAGGAGTCTTTTGCTTGAACTGACTACTCACTGGAGAGGAGGGAAAAAAAGGCCATTACCATGGAAATGCAATGTTTACACAAATGGTAGAAGTCTATTATCTGCTTTTGGGGTATGTAAAGAGGATGGAAGACGCTGGGCTTTTCTTTTTTTTAACTCCTTATCTGGCTCCTCTCAGGCTTCCCCCTTGTTCTCTTTCACATTGCCCCCCCCCTTCATTCATGAATGTCGAGGAAAAACAAGTTGGTAAATGTCCTTTTTCATTATTACACGTGCTCCCTGCTGTGGAACTCCATGAATCTATGAGAACAATCTCATTCTCTCACAACACATATCAAGAGGCTGGTCACCTTTAAGACATTTAAACCACTCGAGATGGGACAGTCATGGACAAGACTGGTCAATAGTGCTAGAATGTGTGTTAGTAGCTGTCTATGATCTTAAAATAGATACTTGTACAAGAGCTCTTAAGACAGGTTGTGGCTAAATATGGAGCCATGATATTCTACATCATCATGAAAACGCATTTTCTCATACAAGAACCATGTAAGCATGCAAAACAACCATACTATCACGGTTCACCTCAGTTCACTATTAGCTTTACTAAAGAGTGCCTACCAATCCACAATCTATGAAAAATAACAACCCAGTCAGATTTTGTAGCCTGTGGTGAGTTGTTCAGAAATATTTTGGGCTCCCCTTATTGTGTAATATAGTCTGACACCCCTCGCTGGCATAACTCCACCCACACATATGATCTTTGGATGAACAGATCAAACAGTAGCGTACAGCACTGGTGGACTCAGGGAGGGCAGGGGGTGCAAGGGGGTCAAGATGGGTGACTGCCCCCCTTTTGCACCTACGGTTGAAAAAACATCGCCAAAGTGCCCTGTTAGCTGCCTTTCACATTGGAAAAAATTATTGAGTGACCCTAATAAATTATGATAATGTGCCATCTAGAACAAGAAAGACTGATAATCTGTCTTAATGAGTCCCCTTATTTGGTTGCATCTCCAAAGGAAAAGGGCACATTAAGTGTCCTCTATTGCACCTCTTCTATGAGAAGTGTCCCAACGTGAGCCCTTCTCAGTAGAGAAAATGTGATACAGTGCTGTAAAAAGTTCTCCTAAACGATGTGCCCATGTAGTTGCCCCTCTAATTGAGAAGTAGCCCTCCAGTGGAAAAAAAATGTGCCCTTTTAATTTTTTTTGCCCCTGCCCTTCAAACATCCTGAGATTTCCACTGGTGCACAGCATCAGAAAACAGAAAGGTTGATTATGATTATTTGATGGCAACATCCAGCTAATGTTGGTTAGCATAAATTAGTGGTAGTACCTGAATACAACTGCTGTACAATTGAAGGTAAAATATTAAATTTGAATAAACAGCTGATGAATAGGAACCTAACTGCATGTTGGTTGGTTTTTCAGTTAATCTGATATGATTTTTATTTGATCTTTATGGATATGGATATTGTTTAGAGAGAGAGAGAGAGAAAGAGAGAGAGAGAGCAACTGATGGTCAACAGAGATTGAGCTAGTGAATGTACAGGGGTTAGACAATGAAAGTGAAACAGCTGGTTTTAGACCACAATAATTTATTAGTAGGTGTAGGTCCTCCTTTTGTGGCCAATACAGCATCAGTTCATCTTGGGAATGACATATACAAGTCCTGCACAGTGGTCAGAGGGATTTTAAGCCATTCTTCTTGCAGGATAGTGGTCAGGTCACTACGTGATGCTGGTGGAGGAAACCGTTTCCTGACTCGCTCCTCCAAAACACCCCAAAGTGGCTCAATAATATTTAGACACAAAGACTTGCTGTCTTGGTCACAGATGCGCCAGCAAGACGTGCACCAACAATTTGTCCTCTTTTGAACTCTGGTATGTCACCATAATGTTGTGTGCATTGTAATATACTATATAACTGTGCTCTTACCTGCTAACTGAACCTTCACACTCTGCTCTTACTGGTGCAATGTGACATTAATGAAGATTGGCCACCAATTTGGCCAGAAAATGTGACAGACATTTTATTTACCCACAGGTATCTTGTTAAGTTGTGAAAAGAGGTATATTATAGAACCTTTAAAGAAGCATTTGTTCTAAATGACATGTGTGATTTAAAAAAACCTTCAAAAAACTTCAACACTTCAAAACCTCAACATATTACAAAGTTATCCCAGTTCATGTTTCACCAAAGCCGTGAACCTTCTGTTATTTTCACAGTGATCTGTAGAGCAATAATGGATTTAAAACATCAAGTACAGACAAATGAATTGCTTTGAACCATGAGTTGAAACATTAGATTAAGAGTAGTTATCAATGTCACTGAATAACACACAGTCATATCAGAATACTATGACCAACCCTGGTTTGGAAAGAACTCAGGACCAGGACGCCACAGATGTCATGTGACAGAGTTTGCTGCATGTATAAATAAGTGAGCACACCAGTCAGTTGTAGCAGAGTGTAAAACCATCATCATGGTCAAAGGATGAATTTGTCTAAAAGGGCATAAAAACAGGATACCAGGGGAAGTGTGGTAGCATCTCAGAAACCTTTAACTTTGTATGACGTTCTAGATCTGCTGTAGTAAAGGTGTACTGAGAATGGACTTCTTGTATGTTAATGCCTCCCAAAGCCATAACAGTGGTACCGTCTGGCACTACCAGATGGGAGCGACAACTCCAGCGAATGGTACAGAGCAATCAACACACTACAATGAGCCAGTTGACACCTGTAATGAACAAATAAGAGCAATGAGGAGTGAGGCATCACCATTGAGTGAACACTTCAAGCCAAGAATGTTTATTCCCGCTATTATGACAGTGGTCATGTTTGGATATGACTAAGTCCTAAGATGAAAACCTGACTTATACATTTAGGGATCAAAACGTAATGTATTTACATTGGACTTTTTAGCTTTTTGAAATTGATATAGGTATTAATAACACAGGAGAAACATAATATAGCCATAGTAGACAGTCTTCAAAGCAATACTTTTACCTTAGTGAGACAGGATGATAGATGAAGTTCAGAGATGGTCATGAAACATCATTCTTCCAATTTTATGTTCGGAAATGATGTTTCAAAGCTCCTGAGAAATACACAGCTCAGCTGGTGAAGTAGAGGATGTAGGCAGCTGAGCTTTACAACATTAGAGTTCATAGTGTACCAGTAGAAGATGGATCAGCTCGAGACACCGTGTCACTTGACCTTCGTATAGAGAGGAGTATACCATACATCTGAGAAAAATTGCTACAGAAACCATTTCAGGATTTTATTCCATCTCCGTTGTCTTCTCCATCTATTGGAGAATTCTTCAGAATCTCATTAAAATAAAACAATGAAGTAACCTTGTTGATGAACCCGTGACAGTATCAGCATGCTCTGCTATCTGACAAGATAAGCTTCAATCAGTTAAACATTTGTCACAGTGATGTTCACTGGTTATGAAGAGCACTCCTTTCTTAAGCTAAATCCTAAAACACAGCTGTTTGACAAAACACAGAGTGACATGTTCCCCAGTAAAACATGCTGTTTCCTTTAATGGCACAAAAGAACTCATTAATTTTATCTGCTCTTAAATCACTTTTCTATTTGCAACACAGTATCACATTTTGACCTTTGCGATGGTAGAGTAGCTCTGGCTCTGTGCTGCTGTGTGAATGAGGTTGTGCTCTTACATAAATTGCAGAACATGTAGGCAGTAATAGGAGTATGATTAGTGCTATATTTAATCTTTTTCATTTTCTGAATTTAAAAATGTTGTATATGGAACTCTAGAAAGCAGCACTTATAGAGCACATTCATTTATAATAAGAGGAGTTTTAGTCAGAGTTGATTAGTCATTGTAATCAGAGCTCCAACAATGTAAGTGAACAGCTCATCAAGCCTTTTCTTTTTCATAACAGCCAAAAAGAGAACATTCTACACCGGCAGAAATGCAGAGAACATTCTAGAACAGTGTGAATGGAGGACCACATCCTAGTCCAGTGAGGGAAGAACATCCTAGAACAAGGTAAGTGTGGGATGACACTGTAAACCAATATGAATGAGGAGAACATCCAAGAACAGTGTGATTGAGAGTAGAACATTCTAGAACAGTGTGATTGAGAGTAGAACATCCAAGAACAGTGTGATTGAGAGTAGAACATTCTAGAACAGTGTGATTGAGAGTAGAACATTCTAGAACAGTGTGATTGAGAGTAGAACATTCTAGAACAGTGTGATTGAGAGTAGAACATCTAAGAACAGTGTGATTGAGAGTAGAACATCTAAGAACAGTGTGATTGAGAGTAGAACATCCAAGAACAGTGTGATTGAGAGTAGAACATTCTAGAACAGTGTGAACGGAGGACCACATTCTAGTACAGTGAGGGAAGAACATTCTAGAACAAGGTAAATGGTTGACTACACTGTAAACCAATATGAATGAGGAGAACATTCCAGAACAGTGTTATTAACAGCAGAACATTCTGGACTATTGTGAATAGAATACTATTATAGAGTATAGAAAATCTTTATAACATGTATAGGGAACCCCCCCCCCCCCCCAATAAATAAATAAATAAATAATTGCATAGACCACTTCACAAAATGACTGGTGACCTTAATATAATATTAAATCATTTTAATTACTGATTAATTAATTTTAATTGATTTATAATAACAATCGAACTTCAGTCAACATCACAATAGCATTTGTGCAAGCAGTAGTGACAAGGCTTATTAAAAATATATGTTGTTGTTATTATTATTATTATTATTATTATTACTGCTAGGCATTATTATTAATAATAGGCATTCAGATTGTTCATGGTTATATAAAGTATATATAGCCTTTAAAAAAGAACCCTTGAAGGACCTAGTAGTATTGGCATCTCCAAGAATTAGAAGTTTTTCTATACTCACACTAGAATGCTAATTTCTTGGAAGCACTGGCGGTTCCACAGTCTTATAACGGAAGAACAACTCAACCACTTTGCATTGTTTTCAGTGTAGTTATATGATAATACTCCTTAGGGTGTAATAAAAGTCAGGAGATTAAGAGGTTAACTACTTAATCCCTTTACCCAGTCAATGAGTGTTGGGCAGGGCATTTCACTACTTCAGCCATAACCAGGACAGGGTACTGGAGTCGAACCTGAGACTCTCAGCATTGAGAGGTGAACGTGCTAACCATCAAACTTCCTCTAAGTTAAATCAATTTACAAACACACAAAGGAACATTTTATGTTTGTATTTTATAAGTTTTTGTGTTTTGACTGAAAAACATCAGAAATGCAGAACCTGTGCATGCAGAATATAAACTGAATGTAAAAGCAAATTCAGTACTTACACATTCAGCAACAACAGGAAGATATTGAAGGGCTAACAGATGTCACAAAAGCAAGAAATGTGATTTTGGACTTTTTCACACAAGTCTGTATGGATGTTTTAGCAGCTGTGTGTAGCAGGGTGGTGTGTGTGCAGTGTGTGTGTTGCTGAAGCTGCTCTACACTGTGGCTGGGGACACACGTCCACTCTCACTGGAACAGTTTGACTGGGCCTCGGCCCGACGGCCTCATCACCAACACCATCTGTTCTCACTAACGCGCCCGCAATGGACAAACACAGCCATGAAGCTCTAATGGTGCGCGCAACGAAGGCTGTGACCTTGACACTGCTGAAGTGTGTTCCAGAGAGATGGGCGAGAGATGGATGATGGGTAGCACTGAGCGTGATTTTGTTTTGTCAGTACAAAACACTTGCACGAGTTGCCTGGCAACACTTTTTTTACCTTAGTGATCACAAGAGACAGGATGGTAGATGGAGTATCGGGGACCACTATGACAGATTCAAATGTAGACAGTGGAAAAACACAGGCAGGGGTCTTGTATTAATGGCTTGTATTCATGTAAATGGGTCTCATTGAAGAGCACGAGCAGAACAAATTTGGGCATAAATTGCTTGTTAAAAACACTTTCTTTCAGAAATGTTCCACATTTGCAATGTTTCTGTCGCTGTTGTTAAAAAAAAACATACACCTGCTGTAGACCATGCATAATGCATGCCAATTAAGAAATGTGGCAAGCTGTTCCATCTCCTCATACTGACGGCGGTTATTTATGATAATTATTTATGGAAATCTTACGTGGAAGCCAAATGAAGTCACAATGTAAAGAGCAATTCCAAACTTTTAGACGGATGAATCTGTCAATCAGTATGAGATACTGAGCATTATAACGAGCTTTAATTGGAAATGCTATTAATGTAGCTTACTCAGTGTGAAAAAGTATTGGTGTACATGGATTCTGAAAGCTTTACTTTTGTTTAGTTTACCTTCTTTTCAGTAAAAATGTGCTGTTTTCAGTAACTTGTGTCTGAATAGCTGAATAGCAATTTCATAATGAATATGAATGTATTAATGCATTGTTCTTCAGGTATCAGGACCATCACAGAGCAGGTTTTATGTTCTGTATGGTTTGTGTGATTTATTTTGTCATGACTTGGGTTAGATGTTTTAGAACACTCCAATATTTCCAGCTTTTTTATGGAGAAAGATTCACTCTGAAATGAAAGTATAGGAGTTAAATAAGACTTCATTGAATCAATTTATAGACCAAAATATATCTAAACTTTCTTTCAACAATAGACATCAAATGTTCTTCAGACAGTTCTTCACAAATCTGCGCAGAAGTTCACATAAATGTTGGCATTTGTAGGTTTGCTTTGCTTTTCACTTCATCCCAAATCAGCTGGATGAGGTTTAAGTCTGGAGACTGTGCTCCACTCCATGTTTTCAAGCTGACCATCTTGTTGTTTTTTCCTGAGGTAGTTCTGGCAGAGCTTGGACTTACTGCATGTTTTGGGTCATTATCTTGCTGTAGGATGAACCGCTGACCAACTAGGCACATACCAGAAACCAGTGGCAGTATGGGCAGCTGCCCAGGGTGGCACAATGTCATGGACGAAGTTTTAGGTGGTGCCCCCCTCCCCAAATGAGGCCCCATGCGCAGTGCGTAGTCCGCATATGCGG
Source organism: Crenuchus spilurus (assembly GCA_036984385.1). Taxonomy (NCBI): domain Eukaryota; kingdom Metazoa; phylum Chordata; class Actinopteri; order Characiformes; family Crenuchidae; genus Crenuchus; species Crenuchus spilurus. The sequence continues at coordinate 225,594 of BRDA01009508.1, read as the reverse complement.
AACGCTGGCCCTGAGTTCATGTGTTATATCGGTATCGGAACGGGGAAAAAAAGATTGATTGCTGCATCCCTACTTATTGCAGGAGAGGAGGGGGGAGGGTTGTTCGCCCAGGGTGCCAAACAGGCTAGGACCACCACTGTCAGAAACTTTCTAAAACTTTCTAAAACTGTTCTAAGTCTTTTGACTGGTAGTGTAAATATATATAGTTTATAGTTATGCTGTTGCTCTTATATGGAAGGACAGTCATGAAAGCATTTCACTGCTAGTTGTAAATATATGTAAGTGACAAATAAACTGATTTGATTTTATATACATTATATACTTTATTTATGTTCTTTACATATACAGAATATTATGACCGCCTATCTAGTAGTGGGAATAACTACTCTTGGCTCAGATAAGACTGAAGAGACATTGTACCATGGACTGTATTCAGTGATGGAAGGTGTCTGGAGGCATGTGTGCCCATTCCAACTGTAGCACAGCTCAGCATGAACACATATTGCTCTTGTGTTCATTATAGAGGTTAACTGGTCCACTGTGGCACATTGATTGCTCTGTACCACTTGCCAGAGTAGTTGTTCAGCTCTGGCATCAATGGCCTGTGGGGCACCACTGTTATGCTGTTGGGAGGCACTTAATGTACAAGAAGTCCATTCTCAGTACACCTTCACTACAACAGATCTAGAACATCCCACAAAGTCAGATGCTACCACCCTTTGCCTGGGACACTATTATCATGCCCTTTTATGGTGGCCCACGGAGTCACATCACAACATTTACAAAGCAAAAACAAAAGCTGAGAACACATCAGCATTAATGGAAAACGTAACACCATTAATAAAATGCTGCAAACAAAAAAAAATCACAATGCAGCAACATTAAGAAAGCGCAGCGCAACGACATTAAGTAAGTGCAGAGCAACTACATTAAGAAAACCCACACCGGAAATGCTTCCGGCCACTAGGGTGTGCTGTTTAACTGTTCATGTTGTACTGAAAGCACAAGCATGATTTAAATTATCACGTATCATTTTATTATTTTCTATTTTGTAAATTACATTTTATTTAAAATAAAACAAAATGAGTAGCACATTTTAAATTAAATATGAAGTAAAAAGGTAAAGAGCAAATATTAATCATTTAAGCTGTTTATTTTGCAAACAAAAACAAAAATGTTAATGCCATACAAGGGTTAAACAGACCGTTTAACCAAAAAGAAGAGGGGACCAAAGTTCCTCTTTGGAGATGTGAAAGACACATTGCCACAGGCAACACAACTATTTACTTAATGTATTTAAACCATGCTTACTTAATGTCACTGCGCTGCGCTTTTTTAAATGTTGCATTGTGATTTTTTTGCTTGCAATGTTTTCTTAATGTCGTTGCGTGTTCCGTTAATGCTGTTGTGTTCTCAGCTGTTGTTTTTGCTTTGTAAATGTTGTGATGTGACTATGTGGGCCACCATACCCTTTTGGACATGAGTCAAATCACATCCTTCGTCCATGATGATGGTGTTATGCTCTGCTACAACTGACTGGTGTGTTCACTTATTAACACCTGCAGCAAACCCTGTCACATGACATCTGCAATTTCCTGGGTTGAGTTCATTCCAAACCAAGGGTGGTCATAATACAATCTGACTGTATGTTTTACTCATAAACACTATATAATGTTAGAATAAATATAATTAAACACTGGTCCAGTAAAAATGCTATATGACAACACAGAAGACTGCAAACATTATGGCAAGTGATCAGTTATTAACAACAACGCAAATCAAGACCAGATAACAAAACCAACCAGATCACCAAACTACAGCTCTCCTACTGTACACATATGAGAACTGGAAAAGACAGTAGTGCTTAAGATGATATGATGGATGCAGTCAGAGGAGCCAAGACCAAGCTATTAAGAAGCCTGAAAATCCAAACAGAAGACAGGCTATTCTAGAGGAAGGCTTACTGTCCAGATACAGCATAACGTTTTCTTAAATGGACTCTGACATTGCCACTGTACTGTGCATATCCAAGATCATATATATGAAAAGTTTAGTAATATAATATGCCTGATTTGTATGAACACTGTCTACTATGCTTCAGAGATGATGAGAGATAAGAAGCAGTCAGGACAGGTAAAGCTGTGCAGTTTGAGTGGAAACAAATCATGGCTTGACTCCAGCAGTGGAGTCAGCAGTATAATCCAGAAGGCCAAGGCAGGAAAATTTATTCTGTCAGTAGCAGTTGACTTCACCCAACCTTGAGCAGCTGATACACAGCAAAGAAAAGAAGAGATGATCCCTGGCAGCATGTCAACACAGAACACCAGATCAGCTAGGCTCTGAGCCGTCCACCTGGACAGCAGAAAGCAAGTGATTCCTACAGAAACACATCAACCCAAACATAAAAAACAATACGATTCAGCGTTTGGAAAACAATTCAAAACGTCTACAGACATCTTAGGATGCTGGTTTTAGTACAACCTCATTACATTATAGACAACACACAGTTTCAACAGTAAGAACCATTGTGTTTGAAACTCCACCTGAACCAGCTCTACACTCTTCAGAGAGATGAGAGTTTATTCAAAGGTTCTTTAAAGAAAACGGTTCTATATAGAACAATGAACACTCAAAGAACCCAAAGGGTTCTTAGCATGGTGAAAACAATCTTGAGGCTGATTAGGAATGTGCTGTAGATCGTTCTATATTGAAGCCTTTTGAAAATGGTTCTATATAGCACCATAAAGGGTTCTTTTATTATTACACGCTTGACATGGTAACAATAGCAGAACCCTTTTTGGGGCTATATAGAACCCTTTTTTAAAAACGTTCTACAGCGCATTCCTCATCAATCTGATGAAACCTTAGAACCGAGTGGCTCAGCAGGCTAAGACGCTGACACTATGACCAGAGGATGGCGAGTTTGAATCCCAGTCATGCTGTTTGCCATCAACAGCCGGTGCCAAAGAGAACAAAAATTGGCAGTGCTCTCTCTGGGTGGTTAGATGGTGCTCTCTCTCTCTATCACTCACACATTGTCTACTGATTGGTCCATTCAGAGCTGGGATCCTGCACTTTCCTCTGAGCACGTTGGGTCCTCAGTGACAATGTATCAGCGGTAGTTCAAAAAGAGGCGAAGGCTGTATCACACCCAGCGGAGGAGGCGTGTGCATGTCTTCACCCTTGTAGAGTCAGGGACATTGCAAAGTGATGGGGAGAGTCCCCTATCAGATGGGATGGGTTAACTGGCTACTACTACTACATTGGGAAGGGGGATAAAAATTGGCAAAAGAAACTTCTTTATGAAAGAATCATCTCTTTTAAGAGTGTAGACATGTGGTTTCAGAACACAGTGGGGGTTTAGGGTTATGTTCCATTATGGGTGGTACTTTGGGACTGATCATGATACTAATCAGTAGTTTATTGGGTAAAACAGTGGTATGTTCATGTTTTCAGTATTTTTAATTGTACAATATTCTGTTGACATTTCTGTTGTCTCCATGTTTTACATTTTCTAATTTAAAAAGTCAAATATGGTACAAATATAAAGATTTTGCCTGGGAAAGTGAATAAAGAGGATTTCAAATTGAAGCCTGGATAACAAACCACATAACCAAACTGAAGATCTCTTATTTTATACACTTCATGACCAGTTCATTGGAAAATGCTTGAGATACAAAGTTGGATACAACAGAGAAGCCCAGAACAAGCTGTTAAGAAGCCTGATGACCCAAACAGAGCACATGATATTCTGGAGAAGCTCTATTCATATACTCCAAAGTTATTGATAGGTTAGAAGATTCCAGTCACAAGAACTCTGGTACAGGTCTGCTCAGTACACTGTGGCCATTACACAGATCTGTTTAATCCCATTATGAGAAGACGTGATTTAATAGTAACTTTAGTGAAGGAACATAATTGTACAATATTCTGTTGACATCTTTCATTTTTCCCTGTCTTGACTCCAGGCTTTTAATTTTCCTTTTCCATTTGAAAAGGTTAACTATTGCACAAATATGTACATTTGACTTGGAAAGTGAAATACTGAGCTTTTACAGCTCATTTAAAGAGGCCACAGAAAACATCTGAGTTAACCCTTTCAGTAAAAAAAGCCCTCTGAGGTCCACACAGGAGGTTTGTGACTTCATGCAGAGAGCAAAGTGTGCTTATGTAGTTTTATACTCCCAATTAAAACCCTGTGATTTTAGCCTTTCCTGAAACTTTTTTACCTCTTTTTTGGTGTGTGTTTTTGTAGGATGGGTCAGAAAACAATGAAAACAGCTTCTCCTGAAATGAGAAGAACTGAGCAAAAACAGAGAGAAAGGAGGTGCATGGTATGCAGGAGAAGTGTGTGAGAGAGGAGGCGAGTAAAGAGAAAAGCTTAATAGAATAAATGCTGTTGAGAAGACATTTGTTTTTTGTGGGATTTGCATTTGAAGGAGGAGACCGTATCTGAGTTTCGCAGCATGTCACGTTCATGTCAAGATAAATACAGGGTGGAATGGTGGCTTGGTGGTTAGCACACTCGCCTCTCAATGCTGAGGTCTTGGGTTCAAGTCCCCGTTTGGGTGGAGTTTCCATGTTCTCCCTGTCTCCGCGTGGGTTTCCTCCGGGGTCTCGGTTTCCTCCCACAGTCAAAAAAATCCCCCTGAAGGTCAGGTGGATTGGGTACTCAAAAATTGTGTGCCTGTGTGCACCCAGTGATGGATTGGCGCCCTGTCCTAGGCTTAGTTGGATAGTGCAATGCCCTGCCATGCACCCACTGTTGGGGTAGGGGACTAACCACGACCCTGATAAGCATTAAGCGGGTGGCATAATGGATGGATGAATGAAGATAAATACAGTATCCATTGCAGGATACCTTTAAAACACACAGTTGAACTTTCAGGACTATGCTGCAGCTTTGAGGTTTCGTTTACATTATTTGTGACCAATGGGAGAAGAAACTCTTTAGGCTGGTCTTGCTGTGAAAGTTAATAGCTGGGTAGTTTTCAGTTGTGATATGTTTTATATTTGTTAAATAACTTGTATGGGTATGACAGCATAATTGCGGGCATTGACAGAATGCCCAGTTGCGGTCCTAGCTCGTTTGATGCCCTGGGTGAACAACCCCTCCGCACACCTCTCCATACCCCGGGACAAAGATCACAAACTCACAAACTCCAACATCCAGCATGGGCGGCTGCCCATATCGCCCATATCAGAACCCACCTGGATTGAAGCTCTGGATTAATGAGATCTGCTATGTTAGACAGTGCTAGGTGGTAGAGCCCAACGTCTAGTCAGGAATTAAGAGTTTACAAAGACAGAAAACATAAAATAAGCAAAGAAATGTGAGCATTAAAGCGCTGTCTCTAGCAGCATGCTCATCTTCCCTGATGGAGTTTATCAGTGCAGAAGTCTGTGTACTGGTTTTGCTCTGTTGCATCCATCTCCTTTTTGACCTCCCTTTCTGTGCAGCAGCCGCTGGAGCCGACAGCCATCAGCACACGTTGATCCGGGTCACAGGACAGATGTCACAAGTGCAATTCCTACCAGTGTCACTCGCTGCTATGTAACTGAACACTCAACGAGCTGCAGAGCCGAGTGTAACAGCAGCTTTATGCAGTTTTTCTGAATGATTCACTTTGACAGCAGGCACAGTGGCCAGTCCGACAGGGTGGACTGAGTAAATAGGGCTTTTCTGCTTTTGTGTTTTCCATTCCAGATCATAAATCAAATCACTAATCCAGCACTACTACAGGTCATTGGTGGGTGGGTTGGGAGCTGTTATTCAACAGACAGTAAGGCAAGGCAGGGCAAAGGTATTTATATAGCACCTTTCATACACCACAGTGATGCAAAGTGCTTTACAGACTGAGAATAATACTAAATACTAATAAATAATAATACTAATAAATAATACTTGGACCTCTGTAGTCCTTATAATTGAAGAACAGGTGAAAGGAGGATAATAAAGTATACAGAGAAACAGATGGACTACAGTCTGTAATTGTAGGAATACAAAGTGCACCTGTATGATCAGTGGAGCTGATAAAATTGACAATATGTGTAGAGGAGGTGGTTTTAATATAATGGCTCATTGGTTGACCTGGAAAACTTTTTTGTTGACTTGATAACTTAGTTAATATTGATGGAAAGACTTAAAGTCGCTGGTGGACTGCGTTAAAAACTGCTGTGATGACAACTACAGAGAATGTTCTCGATTAAAAACAACAGTGCTAGATCTTCAGATTCTCAAGTCATTTTTCAAACTGATGAAGATGATGAATCAGCAGTAATTCCTGAAGTGGCAGTAGAGCCTTACATCTCAATACAGCCCTTTAGTTTTGAGCACAGGTCAGAGAAAGCTGGCAGAGAATTCCCACTGCCTATAATAAAAGTCCCTGATTTCAATCCTCATAGAAAACATAACCTTTCCAAAAATATGGATAATTGCAATGTTTATTGTATTACTATAGTTTCTTTAATAATACATCTTTATCAGGGTGAGTCTGCACTTTAGTTATACTAAAACTTCTGTTGGCTGAAATGTCTTATCAACACTTTCTGTACCAGGTCACTGTCTCCATAACTGCTGTATAGCTTTGGATGTGTTACGTCAGTTCATTTATGACTGCAGTGCAACAAAAAATGGCCGCCAGATCTCTGATTTGTACAAGAGAAGATCAGCCTTCAGTGATTAGTTGGATGCGTTTGGACATCTGCAAACAAAACTTGGCCCTATACTGTAAGGAAGGTTATCGTTTTTTTTAAAGAATCATTACTGGTGAGGAGACATGGAATCATCAATATGAGCCGGAGCGTGAATGAAAGTGTCCTCAGTTGCCGACCAAGAAAACGTTCAAAAATCAACCATCAGCTGGAAAATGATGCTTACAGTTTTGTGTCCTTTGAAAGAAGCTGAAAGAGGACAGAGATTCACATCTGATGAAGAGGTGAAGACGGGTTGGTTAATGGACAATGTATGTCTCAAAATTATGTATTTGTCTTTTTTAAAAACTCAATAAAATTAATCCTACAGCCAGAGCCAGATCATTATTGACTCCCACATGTATGAGATACTCTTTTGGGATAATTGCCATGAACAAGTATAGGTGCTTATTTATCAAACCAATGACTAGTTGCTATTTTGTTGTTAGTCGACAGGGAGCGCCAAAACCTCGCCCACGCCATCAACACAGCAAGAATGGCTTAGTTTGGTTTGATTTTGGTGTTTCTGTGAATATGAGAATGTTCTGATGGTTTACAGTTAGCTATCCATCACAAAAGACTCAGTGCTTCATTAATCACTTCAGTCAGTCCCAACTTCTTTATACTGTAATCAAACCTGGCAGTGTGAGCTGACACTCGTGTTTAAGGATGTTCTCCGGGTGTGAGCTGGAGGAGGAGGAGAGGAGGATCTACTTCACTGCCTCTCTGCTGCCTCATGGCGGAGTCAGTGCAGCTGCGCAGCTCCACGTCTGGAGGCAGCTCTGCTTCTCCTAACACCAGTTCACCGCTGCTGTGGTGTTTCGGAGGGGTTTTCACCAGCCGTCTGTGTTAGTCTCTCCGGGTCTGTGGATGCTGGCAGGATGCGCTCAGACGGGCATGTGGATGTGACGGTACTGAGGTGTGAGAAGTGATCCATCGGCACTCTCACAAGAATGACAACAAACAGCATGAGCTCTGTCTTCTCTGGACTCCTGTCTGAGCTGCGCACAGCCTGTTTCTGAAGAAAACAGTGACTTCTTAAGAGATTTTAGCTCACAAACTTGCAGGACTGCTGGAGAGTTCACGCGCAGTGATGAGCGCCGCTGTGTCACCATGAATCTCCTGCAGTTCATTGTTTTGTGTGGGTTTCTCAACACTCACACCGACGGTAAGCTCTAAAAGTGTTTATTAATAGTGTTTATACCGTTTAATCGAGGACATACACTGGCTGCCAGTTTACATTTTTGCTTTAAAAATGAGTTTCAGGGCTTTTTGCCGCGCTGACACGCGTTACCTCTGAATATGCAAATTAGCTAAGGGTTGATGTTTACATGTGGCTATATAATAGGCTAAATGTTAAATAAACAGATATAAAAGCACAATTACACGTTTTAGAAACATTTAAATATCTCACCACGAGCCTGAGATGGTCTGACTTTGTTGTTTAACTGACCCAGGCTAATTAATGCGCTCGCGCAGACGTGTTAATGATGCTGTAGTGGAGCTGCTTGTCCAATCAATAACACGGGGCTCACATTTGGTCCACAGCATACTCACGTCTGACACATCCACATGGAAACTGCTGTGTGCCTTTCTACTCTGTACAATAGATGTCAGGCACAAATTGAGCTACAGGTAGAAATGTGTAGCACTGTGTGCTGCGAGGCTCCGTGGGAAGCTTATTTAAAACGTCTTTAATGGGCTGCAGTCAGCAAGATCCATACGTGCAGTTGTTCAATTTAGTGAAGTTTAACACTCTAGGCTATATATCATCCTTCACCAGCACACTGTTGTGCTCCGTGGGGCTTAATTAATGTGCTTCAGTGGTGATCTCAGTACAGTAACAGCTGTGAGCATCAGTGATGTTGACTGTGAGCTCTCAGGTCTGTATTTAAGAAGATTCTGAGAGAACTGGTTCTCCTCATTGAGCACTTTTCTGTTTTATTACATTCCTTCATAGATCTTAACTCACTGAGTAGGACACTCTTAAAAGAGATGGTTCTTCAAGGGTTCTTTAGTTCTGTGTAGAAGTATGATTGTTCATGAAAATGGTTATATATATATATATATATGTGTGTGTGTGTGTGTGTGTGTGTGTGTGTGTGTATATATGAGTATATATATATATATATATATATAT
>BRDA01009508.1:177243-216578 GCA_036984385.1 Crenuchus spilurus | reverse complement strand
AGTTATATATATATAGTTACGGTGTCAAGCTTGTAATAATGGAAGAACCCTTTTTGGTGCATGGAACCATTTTCAGAAAGGTTTACAGCACATTCCTCATCAATCTGAAGAACCCTCTCACCACAGAAAGAACCCTTTGGGTTCTTTGAGTGTTCATGATTCTATGTAGAACCATTTTCCTTACTAAAGAACCCTTGAAGAACCAGTTTTAAAAGTGAAGGCGAGGCAATAATAATCTGTTTCTCTCTGTAGAACTTATTTTAATCAGCTTTCAGAAAAGACAAATACATTATTTTGAGCCTTAATCTCCCTGCTTAGAAAAACAGTTTGTTCAGCTTTTATATTCCCTCATTAAACATGTTTTTAGCTGAGCTGTGAGCCACAAATGCACCCGTCTTCACCTCTTCATCAGACGTGAATCTCAGTCCTCTTACAGCTTCTGTCAGGAGACACAAAAAGCTGTAAGCATTCATCTTCCAGCTGATGGTTAACTTTTGAACATTTTCTTGGTTGGCGACTCATAGTGATGGATCCATGTTTCGTCACCAGTAATGATTCTTTTAAAGAAACGTTCACATTCCTTTAAGGGCCAAGGTTTTTTTTGCAGTTGTTCATACGCATCTGCAACAAATCATTGAAGGCTGCTCTTCTTTTGTGCAAATCATAAATGTGGCGGCCATTTTTTTGTTGCACTGCAGTCATAAATGAACTGACGTAACACATTCAAACCTGCAGCAGTCATTATGGAGTCAGTGACCTGGTACAGAAACCATTGATAAAACATTCCAGTAAACAGACATTTTAATAGAACTAAAGTGTGGAGAATGTTTGACTCGCCCTCGTACATGATCAGGTGAGGGTGAGCTATCGCTGAAGTAATCTGGGGTTAAGTGTCTGTTGCAGAGGTCTGCCCTAGTCTTTTGGAGAGGATGACAGCTTTCACTGACTTTCTGCTCTCTTCTATTTGAATTTAGTCCTGTAACATAATGTCTTGTGTTTAATTTCTTTAATGTTTTCTTATGCATATGGACAGAGTGCTGTCTTTAAGCAACACTTCATTATCGCTCCACCTCCATTCCCCACATTATATGAATAATACCACAACCTCTATTGATTTTGGATTGAGTAACGGATATCTTCATACATCAGCTGTCAAGATAAGAGCATGTCTGCATGCTTAACCTCTGCCCCAGGCTTTTATTGGTGTCTTTTAGGCATGGTGGGGAAATTGACAGCAGGATGTAGAGCAGTTGGAACTGGGAAAGTGATACCAGGGTCACCCAAATCTTTCTCCGTGTTCTAGTGGCCTACTTGTTAGAAACACTGAATATAATCAGTGTTGTCTTTTAGTCTTTTTAAACTGCACAGACTATGTCATATTGAATGCTCTCATTGTTCAGTGACATCACAGTTGCTGTAAAGAACATCAAACAATTTAAGGCTGTGAACCTGAGACTCTGTCTTGTATAACCCGAATGTTCTTCTTCTTCTTCTTTTGTTTGTACGGTTCAAATACGAGTTACACAATCATGTTATATTGCAAATGTAGCTTTATGAGTTTTGCCCAAATACTTTTATTGGTATAGTGTTTTGTGATCAAACCCCAATCTGCCACAGTGTTGCTCAGTGGAGTTGCTCACCAACTGCATTCACATTCTACATTGACAACCTCAAGGCTTCTGTTGTTGTTTTTTTTTTTGTATTTATCTCAAAAAGGAACTTAAATATGATTATGCACAAGTATATGTTTCTAGTTCTAAGGATTGAGCTGCAAAGCAATTCTTTCTTTCAGAAAAGCATTGTGCATAAACGGCCCATCAAGTCTGACAAAGCATTGAAAGACTACATTGCAATATGTCATTGTTTCCTCCTCCGTCTGTAGGGCTCACTTATACTTTCCAGGTTTGCAGTTAAGCAAATGATGGAAATCTTTTTCAAAGATGTATTCACACATCACCACTCTCATAATGGCAGTTACAGTGGGTGTCAGACTACATATGCTTTGAAGCTTCGGTCTTTGGCAATCAATGTGAGAGAGGCCAGGCTGGGTGTTGAACGTTCAAGTCATAAAAAGTCTTATTTTTGTTCTGGTTGGGTTATTTGCACTACTGAATATGAAAAAAAAGATCAGTACCTAAGTAGTCAGTCAGCTTCAGAAACGTAGGCGGTGTTTGGCTGTCTGAATGTCGAGTATACATACAGAACATGTTAGCAAGTCTTGATTTGTCTGTAATCTGTTCTGTGATCAGTAAAATACTCCCTTCCAGCACCTCACATGCATTTCTGGTTTTAGGCACAGCCACTTTTACATTGTAATGCAAATGAAGGTGTCCAAAGAAGACAGTGTCAAAGTCAAGGTACTGGCATTGATTTTGAATGATGGTGGTTACATGCATGGTGGATGAACGCTGGAGTGTGTTTTCTGTGGATGAAAGCGTGTGAAATCTGGGCAGTCATATGTGCCAGAATGCTGAGGGGATTAATGAAGCAACAGCAGTCTGAGGGAGCAGTTGAGTGTGCTTATGCATGAGCTGCTGCCTTTGAGTGAGCTGAATCTTTGCTGGTTTGAATCATCTTAACTTTGGCAGATTATTTGGGCTGGGCTTTATGGTGGGAATTGCTTTGGTCAGACAGGCTTGGGAATCGAGCCGACAGTCTAGACAGTGAGGTTTTGAAACAGAACTCGAGATGAAATTTCATATTTAGAGGCTGTGGTGTTAAATCTTTAATGCACTCCACTGCCACGGGATGTGATGAGTGGGATGGTGGTTTTAACGATTATGTCGCTATGAAATTTCTGTGATCTGTTAATGTCCTCATTTGCATTTTGCCGGCTTTTAACTGAAACACGCTGGAACAAGTAAATGGTCTCTTAGAGTTTATTTTTGACTGAGAAACCATGAATTTGTCGTTTCAGCCTCCGCTCAAGGCACTTATGAGTTTCCTATATCTTGGTTATATGTGGTATGAATGCTGCCCTTTCAGTGGACCATATTATTTGCTCATATTTGTTGCTGTGAGGAGCTCTGCTCAATCTTCTCTGAAGCACAGTGGACCAATAAAGTGGCAGTACTAGATTGTGTAGACATGTAAAGCTCAACAGGGTCATTTTCTTATCACATCTTATCACCATTTAAGAAAATTCACATTTGTGATGAACAGTACAGTGTACATCAAAAAATTACAATTCCATGACAAATTGTATTGTTGTTCATAATATAATTCAGAAATGTAAACAGTCATATTTTATATTCATTATAATTCATTTTTGTCATTTCAAGCCATTGTTTGGGTTTACTCAGTAAAATTACTGAGCCATTGTTTGAGTAAATTACTATTCAGACATTATCAATGTTACAAAAAAGGCTTGAAATATGTGATTTTTACATGTAATGAATATAAGTTTACATTTTTTAATTCAATTATGAACACAAATGAACTTTTTCATGATATTCTCATTTTTTGGAGATGCACTAGTATGTCAAAGTTTCTCACATACATTCTCGTAAATCATTTTTAGAATTTTTTATTTATAAATTTTTGCCAATTTTATCCCCTTCCCAATATAGTAGTAGCCAATTATCCCATCCCATTCGTTAGAACTCTTCTCATCACTTTGCAATGTCCCTGACTCTAGGAGGGTGAAGACAAACACAGGCCTCCTCCATTGCATGTGATGCAGCCACCGCCTCTTTTTGAACTACTGCTGATACACTGACACTGGGGAGCTAACACGCTCGGAGGAAAGCGCAGGATTCCCAGCTCTGAATGGACCAATCAGTAGATGCCTGAGCCAGCAGACATTGCAATGTGAAAGTGATGGGAGAGAGAGAGCGCCATCTACGAGCCCAGAGAGAGCACTGCCAATTTTTGATTTGAACTCGCGACCATCTGGTCATAGTGTCAGCGTCTTAGCCTGCTGAACCACTCAGGGCGCCATTTTTTTTCTTCTTTTTTTAAAGTAGGAGTAAAGGTGACCATTTTGGTTTTATTACACTGTGGAATAATTACATTTAAAACTCATCAGTATGTCTTAAAACTTATCCCACAAATGCTCCCACATTCTCTGTATTTTTTAATGACGTCGCTATAAATTTTATCCAAATTTTGGGGCTTATTTTTTATGAAATAGTTCAACTTTAGAATTGACAATCTCATCAAACTTGCAATTATACATGTGTTCACCCATAGAAAAGCTGCTTCAAATACAAGCTGCTTTTTGTGTTTTTATGTGTTGCTTCAAATTTAATGCAACTTTATTTTCCAGTATAAATATTTCACATTTCCAATATTTGATCAGGTCTGATACAGCAGCCAAAGCCACATATCTGTGAAATATGTATATATTTATTGATGTGGCTCATGGGGATGTTCTTAAAGAAAATCACAGGCACTAATCTAACAAACAGAAATTCATTTATATGTAAATATTTTTCATTCGAGTTCACACAAACCTATGCACACATGTATGTGACTGGATCCACATATAGACGCACAGTCTCTCCACCAGGGGAGAGAGCAGAGCACTTGAGTGAGCTTCTTAATGAAAAAAGCTGATTGAACTCAACGAGTCCTTCACTCCTGTAGAGTTATGGGAATATTGAGCTTCCTGTATCTTGGTCACATGATGCACTTGCTGCTCAGTCATTTGCTTATACAGTACTTAGATGCACACTACTGCTGTAATGCCTAGGCAAATGTGTTCTTATGCTGTTTGGATTGTAGCTCATCTTTCCTGAAAGAATAGAGTTAAAATATAGTGTTTAATACTTTAATACCGGTTATTCAGTATAATACCTTTAATATGAGGTTATTACTTCCAATACACATTTATCATTTAATGCATACCCTAAATTATAAATGATTAATGTAATTTCTCAGTGCTGATGTCACAAATGAAGATACAGGATAAGATGACAAAGCTTCTACACGTAATGACTGGAGTTACACATAAGGCCTAGCTGATTTCCTGTAGCTATTTTCTAGACATCCCTAGACACCCGCTACCTTGCAAATTCACATGCGTCATCAATTAGGTACCTCCCTTCATCTGTTTTTCACTGAATTAAGCTCATGAGAGCTACCAAAGGCAACAGTGAAATCTGTTGAGGTCCCATACCCACCCCCTCCAAGCTCACCTCTCATTTATGTCACCTTTTCACCACATCAGCATCCCAAGTGACTAAGGCCTACCTAGCCTAGTTAGCCTTATTAATGCATGCTCAGTGCCGGCAGTTCCATGTGGATTCAATCCATAAGATCAATGCCTGTATTGCCACTACATTAATAACTGTAGATCCACATAGTTCTTCATGATCTGTAAGACCGTGAGTTGCCCAGTTTACACTGTTAATGCTCAGTGCCAACAGGTCCATGTGCACTACATCAACAAACCTATGTGCTACACCCAACATAAAAATTTACCTGGTAACTAAAGGCCTCCCGGACTCCACTGGCACTGTTAATGCATGCTTAATGCCACAAGTTTCATGTACACTGTACAGTGTATAAACAACAGTACATCAACAAGAATAAACATCATATCTATGACTTTTCATTATTATTCTGACTAAACAAATCAGTAATGAGAATTTCAGTAATAATTGACCAGTAAAGACAATATGGAGCTTCTTTTATATCGTGCTACACAGTAGCCCCAGCAAACTTCAGTTTCACATTGTAATCAAGCCTACATTGACCAGTGTGGATATTTATGTGTCGTAGCTTTGAATAGGCTACATGTTCTTTCATATCTTTATCTTTATGATCAGAAATGACTAAATGTTGTTTTCTTTCTCACATATAGCATCTCGCGTTCGTCAGGAGGACTCCCCCCCTCGGATCGTAGAGCACCCCTCGGACCTGATTGTGTCAAAGGGCGAGCCGGCCACTCTGAACTGTAAGGCTGAGGGGCGGCCGTCCCCCACCGTGGAGTGGTATAAGGATGGTGAGCGAGTGGAGACGGACAGAGACAATCCACGCTCGCACCGAATGCTCCTGCCCAGCGGCTCACTCTTCTTCCTGCGCATCGTACACGGCCGACGCAGCAAGCCGGACGATGGCAGCTACGTGTGTGTGGCCAGGAACTACCTGGGAGAAGCGGTCAGCCACAACGCCTCGCTGGAGGTGGCATGTGAGTGTCAGCATGTGAATTTCCATCTGCTTCAACGTTCATGATGAACAGAAGAATTATAGCCTGGTTCATAATGTGGTTGAATTAATTACATTTAATTTGATGATGCTTAGTACTGAAGCCAAGTTACCATAAGCTGACTAGATTTTTTTAAATCATAGCTCGTCTTATGTTTGTGTGTAATGGCTTGATGCTTTAGGCCGTTGGTCCTAACGGGCTGACAACAGCTTGATCTATATATTGCCATTATTGCAGTCCTAGGAACATAAATGACAGGAAAGCCATGAAACATTGATGAGGTCTCTAGGTTATTCTTTTATTTGCCTGCCATCCTGCATCTCTTTTCCTTTGTGGAGGCCTTTATTTTGCCGGAGGGAAGGAGGTGGGTGTTAAATGAGGTGTTGAATTTTTCACACTGTTTGTCTGTGGGGTGGAGTATGTTATGATGTCAGCAGGTTAGTAGATACAGAAGAGAAGAGGAAGAGTCCCAAGCATGAAAGGAGATGGACCTGAAATTACATGCAAGGCTTAATAGCATAATTACAAGCCATAGAAGCCATAAGTAAATTACTTTTATACGGTCATAATAGTGGCTCACTTAATACATTTGCTAATGATTTTAATATCATTTGGAAAATTGCTGTCTCTGTAGGCTGGACATTTGGTTTTGATAGTAGACTGTCTTTTAGAAGAACCTTGATCTTTTATGCTGTACTCAATCAGAGCAATCAACCCAAGCAGCAGTGCTATATATCATTATATCGTGATGTGAAGCTTGAATAAAATTTTATTCAGTGTTTACTTCTAACATCTAATCTCTCGTACATGTGCATTTTTCATTGGCACAAAGTCTTATAGTGTGATAGATTGTGGTGGATATTACATTAGAATTGTTGATCTTATATAATTAAGATCATTTCAGCTGTAAATTAATTAGCTTTTCCAAGCGAATGCCAAAAATATTATGATAAGTTCTTTCCATCACGGTAGAATAGGTCAGCACATGATTATGGGCACGTAATTTATTTCCAGAGGCAAAGCAGTGAAAACATCCTGAGAACACACGTAATGTTGGCACTTTCTGTTCTAAATCTGTGTCCTAACCTTCATCCAAAATGCATCTGTGTAAAACAAATGTGCTACAGAATGTAGTGACCTGAAATTCTGAACTCTGAAGTTACTCTGAAGGCTAATGAACAGGGACATATCATTACTGCTGGGACAGAACGTTGTATCTCCATTTCTGTTTAGTTTTTTTTAGGTTTTTACATAACGCCCTTATGTAACTGCCATTTGCATTGTACGAATATTTTATGAATAATGGGCCAATAGAAAGGGTCCCATATCACTTTTTGTACTCTGACTTACATTAACATTAATTCCTTCTTCTGTAATGTTGCTGTTTTGGAACGTTGGATCAAATGCTCTTTACATCTCGTGAACAATTTATGATAAATGGTCCAAATGGACTTTTTACACATGAAGTGAGGTTTTTGTTTGGATTGCAACATGTTGAAAAGGAAAAAAATTAATGCAGAGCAAATCTGGCAAAATTAGCCATAAGATTAAAACATATAAACTTGTATCTACACTCATCATCCATTTTATCAGCTTCACTGATCATACAGGTGCACTTTGTAGATCTACAATTACAGACTGTAGATCATCTCTGTATACTTTGTTAGCCTCCTTTCACCTGTTCTTCAGTTCTTTAGAGCAGGTATTATTTGGGTGATGAGCCATTCTCACCTCAGTGACACTGATGTGGTGGTGGTGTGTCAGTGTGTGTTCCACTGGTAAGAATGGATCAGACACAGCAGAGCTGTTGGAATGTACGCGTGCATTGTTATTACACCAGTGTGAGTAAATGCAAGTACAGTGATCATACAAATCAGATTTGGTCATTTTAAACTTGAAATCTGAAGTTAAAAAAAAATCAGATTTAAGAAACAATTCAGATTTTCCCTGCAGTGTGAACAAAACATGTGTATGATAATGCAATATTGCAATATACTGTATGCATATGATCCTTTTTTCCACTAGATATACTAGAGCACCAGCATCTGTTTCTACAGGGTGGAGCTAAAGTGCAGCTGGACCGGCATTGAAAACAAAGAGCAGATAATTGCACAAGTAGATGTTGTATAACTTCATTCTCTGCTCAGGATCCATTTACTCACCTATAACTTTAAAAAAAAAAAATTTCCATTTGATTTTACAATTATCATCTTACATGCATTTGACGAATGGTATACTATAGTATACAGTATATAGTATTTCACATTTCCATTAAGGCAAATAGACAGAATGGGCAAAAATAACATATTTATGTTTTAATGTATTTTCACTTTAACAAACAACAAGATGTGTAGTTTGCCTGGGGGTGTCCAAACTTTTGCATGAAACAGTACCTTTAGAATGTATGTAGTGTATGTTTGTTATGCACGAGTAACAGGCTTTGGCGTTTGAAATAGTCATGTTTAATGTTTCTGGCACACATACTCACAGTATAGTGTTTGCATGTTTATGTTTATAAAGAACGTACAGCAGGATGCGGTGATGTACAGGGGATTGGACCAGAGGGTGACCTTTTTTGCCATGCGTGGGAGAGTGCCTCAGGCCACTGGAATGGAATTTCACATTGACTCCTCAATTTGCTTTCTGTTGGGTGTTAATGTTTTATGCACATGTCATGAGGTTAGAATAATACTGTACTCATCAATACCAGGTAACAGCAGCTTTGGCCTGGCACACTGTGAATTTATTGTATATAATTTGCACAAACATTAACTGTCAAATGTGGGACACCACTGCAGCACAAACCAAAACACCCCCTCTAGCTTTTTGTCCTTAATGAAATGGCTGCATGGCTTATGAGTCTAGAATCATGTACAAAAAAGCAGTATCAGGGGCACAGTTTCAGCCAATTATGTGTGGGTCTGCTTTTGATACTGTGGTGATTAGCTGACCATTTGGCGATTAGCAGATCAGTAACAGCATGTCAAGTGAAGTCAAGAGTGACCTGCTAACATCACATCCAGCTAACGAATGCAATACCCCTGAGTAACAGCAACAAGCCTTTGCATATTTGTATATTCATTTATGTTGAAGAGCTGAATAATAACTAGGAATTGCAGAATGAAAAATGGCACGTTTTTAGTCCATTTTTTCCACTTTGGTGGTACAAGTCAGCTTTGGAAAGAATCCCCCAAGAACAATCCATGAAACATAACTTATTTTGGGAGATCTGGGAAATCATTAAAACTGCACTTGCTCAATTTAGAAATAATGACTGTAATAAAATAGTATAGCAGTAATCGTACATTATAAAGACAAATTCCTCTTATTTGAAAATGTACTTGGCCATTAAAGTTTGATTATGATCCTGATCATTTCACTACAGTATTAATACATATATATACACAAATCAAAACTGGCTCAGTGGACTAAGGCGCTGTCAGTATGATCTGAAAATTGCGAGTTCAAATCCTGGTCATGCTGCTCTTCATTGGCAATCGGGGCCCAGGAGAGCAAAAATTGGCTGTGTTCTCTCTGGGCGGGAAAGATGGCACTCTGTCCTCAGTGCTACTAAGTAATGTTGGCTGGCTCAGGTGTGTGCCAGGTGATCCATCAGAACTGGGTGTCCTGCACACTGGCTGCCCAGCGCCATTGTATCAGCACCAGATTGTAAACAGGTGGTGATGTGACTTCACATGCATCGGAGGAGGCCTGTGTTAGTCTGCACCCTCCTAGAGTCTGAGACATTACAAGTGGTAGGTGGAGTCAACAAATGGGTGGGTCAGTTGGCTACCAAACACATTTTTGAGAAAATTGGGTAAAAATGTAAGAAAAAAAGAGAATTGTATCAAATAAAATGTTGGAACACAAATCTGACACCTGACATCAGATTAGCGATTATCTGGGGTGAACAATAAACTAGGAGAGTTCATTTGAAAGTTGTTGGTGTGGTTGGATCGGGTTCGCTTGATTAGAGTTTAAAAATGAAAACTGTATGTCCTCTGTATAATTGGCTGGTTTTGCTTCATTACATTGGGTAACAGATGGTGTCTTTGTCTGAGATCTGGAAATGGGAACAGCAGGGCAGAATATGTTTAGCTAATATGGATCGAATGTTTTATTTTGAGATTTTTTCCCTTAAACTTATTTCCACATTCAGGAGTGCGTTCCCCAAAAAGTGTTGTTGAACCACTAACAGAGACCATCATTTTGAACACTCTCTCTCTCCATGATGAACACAGTAACCAACACTTCAGTAAATGAGAATGAAAGAAAAGACCATAAGAAAGGAGAAGAGGAGGAATTGAGTGGATGGTTTACTGGACCATTACTGGTTGGCATTTGGGTGACTGGGCTACTTTAAGAGCCAGTGTCAGATAGACTGAGAGAGATGGCTTATAAGTGGAGCAGCAGTGGGGTGAGTTAGCGATTAGATTTTTATGATCAGGGATATGAGCAGCTTTGATGACAAATTGATTGCATGCAGAGATCCAGATGAGACATCTTAGGAGACATATGTGAAAGGGGAATTTGAGTGACCTTTGCTAATGGAATGTACCATGGCAGTATTATCCGGGTGAATGACTATTGATTTTTGGACATTTATGTCCCCAAAGAGATGCAACAATACCAGTGGGATGGTGTTTGGGGGATGCGAAAAAGACCTCATCTCGGGGCAGAGAGTCAAACTCACAATAGCAGAGTGGCAGCGACCAGCAGAGCATTACCACATCAGTGGACAGCACACGAATGTAGCTTGAGGAGAGAGAGGAGATGAAATTGTCAAAAAGTCAACATGAAAGAAAAGAAACAAGGCTCCAGGTCAAGGCAGCAAGGCAGCAGTCAAAGGCTGTGTAGAGTAAATGAGAAATAAAGGACTGATCCTGAGGCACGTTGTAGTGGGTAGATTGAGGTGGTTGTGGTGGGATAACACAATAAGTCACATTTAGTGCACTGGATGAATCAAGGGCAGCTTTATCCTTAGGCAAGGATGCTTGAAAATGGGCAGTGTCAAGAAATTTGAAAGAAGTGGTTGTAGATGAAGGTGCCTGATACCAGGAAGGCTCTTAATGGAGGCAGGAGAGAGAGGCAGGATGTCATTGTGAGGCAAACTACAAATGCCCACAAATGAATTATTTCATAGCAACAGAAAAGTGATTTCTTGTCTCATTATAACATAGTCTGGTCCAGTAGCATTTTAAACTTGAACCTGAACATTTTGTATTGAATTTAAACTCCTCTCCTCCTAAGTTTATTAACCCAAATGAGATGTTTGTCAAGGTGTAGAACGTATGTACTGACATCACTTTCCCATCAGAACATGACCCCTCAATTGCACTGAGTGTAACATGGCTGTGTTTATTAGGAAAAACAGCAAAACCAGGAATAAAACAAGCGATTATCTGCTTTAATCAATGGGAATTGGCCTTGACGGTGATCCATCCAAATGACCAAAGAACCAGTGATCCATGGATATCAACATGTGGCCAGGAATCAGGTTTCCTGACATTTATGTGTACTTGATTTCAATGCCAGGGAAATAGATTAAGCAAGGCATACAAATGCCTGGTCCTGCTTGATTGGTTGGTGATGTCATAAATGACAAGGACACCAGTGGATATTCTGCTTGCATGTTGGCAGGTATTTAGAAATATTGATGTTCAAATTCTAATTGTGTTTCTAAAATTCTAAGCTAGGTAGGCCTAGCTGACAGTGCCACTCAGTAGGCTAATGTTATATCTGTATTTATGCAGGTAAAACAGCCAGAGGGTGAATGGGCACCCATTGAAGCCTTGAATAGCTGCAGAGAAGACATGGGCAGTTGTTTCTGTGAATGACAGTGATTCATTTGCTTCCCGTTCTTTAGCTTTTGGCAGTCTGTTAGCTCCAAATCCTTGTCGAATTTGTACAGTCAATCACCGAACAGCTCTTTTTTTGTAGCTTGTACACTGAATGCTAGCACTGACACTCTGGGTGTAACCTTAGTGATGTGCAAACACTTTATTGTCAATCTTGTCAGACCTCACAACAGCTGTTATAAAAGAGTGCATTTATGAGCAGTACATGGCCAATTTCACTAACTCAGATAAGTAGACTTTCTGACTTTATAGACAGTTTATATTATAATCATCACTTGAGAATTTAACTAGTAGTGAGACACATGTATGCATCATAGTGCCATGTCTCTTGTGCTGAAGGTCTGACAATTGAAGTATCCCCTGTGGACAAGGGCCATCAGAAAAAAAGAGATGTAATAACCAAGGACTTCAGGCTGATCTGCACTTTCCTCCCTTGGGCTGTGAAGGTCTGCTTTTGCTCCTCGGCTTGTCACGCTTCAAATCCATCATAAAGCATTTGCTCCAGCCATCCCCTGGTGTCAGCACTGGGCCAGAGTTCTAACTGGGGGGGCTGTGTTTTGACTCGCGATGATCTCTAGCAAGGGCAATTTATGTGCAGGGACTTATGTGTGGTGAAACAGACATTGGAGAAGACTTTTCCTCTTTTCCTCTCTAACTTCACAGCTGCGAAGGCTTTTAAGGTCTTCTCTTTACCTCACCTCCTTCTAACTTTTTTCATATTCATAGTATTCTCCTCCTTCTATCTACATCACTGTTCTAAAGTAGTTCTATAGTGTAACTTCACTTTAAACAGTCTGATATTGTGTCTTCCATAGAGTTAAAGTTTTTTCCCAAAGATTTATATGAACAAAGTCATAACGAGTCATAAGGAGGTTATTCTGTTATAGTCATTAGGTCAAATTCTGCCTATTAACCCTCTGGAGTCAGTGCTCCCGCTGGCAACAAATTGACGAAATTCCATAAAAAATTTATCCTAGAATTAAAGCAATACATATTCTGGAAACCTTAAAGGGTCTACTTTTCATATATAAAAATATATAGCTTGAATTCAAATATATTTTAGATATTTGTGAGAGGAGCTTAAATAAGCAGAGTCAGATAGCTGCACATTTTTCCCGCTAAATGACGTGATCTGTCATTCACATGATAGACATTTTAATTCCGGGCATTCCATTGGTGGATTACCAGCCATGGAATGTGCAAAGATGCCTCATCAAACAAAAAGGCTCTCACCTGTACAAAGACTTCTCACCTTGAGTGTTCACACCTATCTGATAAATATTCAATCTAGGAACCACTGAATGAGTCAAACACATATAAACACATTTGTTAAGCTTTAGAAATAAAACCACATACAATTTCTAAAAAACTGTCATGACCAGTGTGTAGCCAACACTTCTCTTTATTCAGTTCAGAGCTCAAACGTCTTGGCTAAAAATATTGAGTGTGTATTTCACAATAAATCAGCACATCTGAAAATAGGTTTAGAGCTGATTTAATCAAATTATAGATTTATGACACTCTTACTATTCTGACACTGTTGCTGCTGAGCTTGTAATGAACAAAAGCCTGCATAACACTTTGGAAAAATAATTTTTTAGATAGGCGTAATTTGTGAAAAAGTCGAGGCATGTCAGACTATATCAGAGTGTCTGAAATACCCTCAGACTCCAGGGGGTTAAAATATATGCACAGTTAAATTATTAAAATAAAATGATTAAGACTTAATAATTCCACACAAACTTAGACTCGGAATTGTTCACGCTTTGTGGTGATTGAAACCAGACTGCTACCTTACAAGCTGTTATATGAGACGGGTATGAACATGACATGGTGCCTGAGATATTCTTTTATAACAGTTTTGTGATAATATTTTGGCCAAAATAGTTTTTTTAAATACCTTTTGGAGAGATACATGCAGGGTGCTAAAAATAATACCAAAAGGAAAGAAAAATCTGATTTGTCACAATTTTATCATTATCAAAATCACCTGAAAGTCATTTTGAATAGTAAATAAAATGGCTGTAAATGCATTCACAAATCATCAAAATACCTGGTTTCTGTCACTAACATCAACAATATATTGAAACCAGTACTACTGTGCACCATTTCATCAAACCACTCCGTTCAACAATGCACTTATGCAGCAATTTAGAAAAAAAAAAATCACTCCTTCTTTATCATCTAAATTGTCACTCACATCCTGCACTTTGTACAGCTTCATCTGAACTCTATTATAGTTTTCCATCTTGCCTGAGTTACTGAAGACATGGGAAAGGATTATGGTTGAGGAGCTTCAGGAAACATGAGTCTAAAGAACGCTGATGTTGAGGCATAACAGCTGTGTGTCTGCACACTTAAGTGCGACTGTTCATTGTAGGTTTATGTGGGAGTAATTTGCACAAATATTTTTAAATAATTCACAAATTACATTCATTTACAGTTTCTGCTCATTTGTGCAGTTCAGCATCTTTAGTCCTGATTTATTTTATTATTTTGTTTCTTACTGCCTCTCACAAAAATCGCCTCTGTGTTTTACTCTCCTGCTCTGACAAATACAACAGCAAACTCTGGAATTCCAGAAAAAAATGTTTGTTTTGTCAACCTTCATAAATCTCATAGACTTACTGAACAAATACAGAAGAACTCTATTCATTCTGTACTATATTCATATTAGATCTGTGTATCAAATAAAATATCAAATTAAACATTTTAATGTCACTGACTTATTTATGTCAATATTATTAAATTATTTTATGTTCTCTTCAGTAATTCTACCAGATTTCAGTTCCTACACAAGCATTCTCATTAGCATTTGTAAGCTAATAAACCTACTTGTTCCACAATCTTGACTTGGTGATAAGCTATTGAAAAGATTTTCTGTATTCATTATTAACATTAGCACATTTAGCCTGCAATCTGTTGCAGTTTGTAAATACACCCACATCCAGCATCTCACAATCATTTTTAATTTAAGAAACACCCACTTTATATAAAAGAAGCAATTGAAAAAAAATGTACAGCAATGAGAGATCAGTATCAAGCAATTTTAAATCAGTACTTAGCTCTAATGTAAATATCAGCCCTTTTTGCAGTTATTTAATTTTTGTTCCATTAATGAAATTATTAACATTCACAAAGAATATTAAACTACCTACTAGTGCATCTAAAAATTAGAATATCTTTAAAAAGTGCATTTGTGTTTATAATTTAAATAATTATATGAATTCATATTTTATATTCATTAAAATAAAGTGACATTTCAAACCTTGTTGTTTTACTGTTAGTATGACAGCACATGAAAATCAGAAATCCAGAATATTTAAGTTTGAGTAAATTACTGTTCTGACAATATCAACATTAAAGCAAAAAAAAGTCTTAAAATGTGTCAAAACCTGTGGCTAAGAAGGAGACAGGGTGGAAGCGTGGGATTCCAGAAAACAAGGTTTATTACAAAAACAAACAACTGTGGCTACATAAATGCTAGACAATCAATGGACTATGGCTATGATGACAAAATGATATGGTGACAATACAAGGTTGACATAACATGACTAGTCTGAAGATAAACAATGACATTTATAGCAAACAATGATTAAGACATGATGACACGGCAAGGCTGCAAAATAACATGACATAACTGGGGAATGGAGACATGATCAAGACACATGGAAGACGTAAACAAACAAGCATGTGGAGACAACGGCACATGGGAAACGTAAACAAACGATGCACGTGGACAGAGGCGGGGCCAGTGACGAGGCTAATGGTAGAACGGTTATAAAATGTCACTTTAATTATTATTAAATATAGTATATGACAGTTTATTTTAAATATAAATTTTGAACACAAATTAACTTTTTGTTCATGTGTTCAAATGAATTCTAGTTTTTGGAGACACTAGTAATAAGCAAAAACGTCAAATTATAGGTGTGTCACATGACCAAAAATCTGAGTTATTATGCAAAAAAGGTTACAGTAATGTTCAATCAGATTCAGTTTTGTTTACTAATGTTTATGTACTGTTCAACCTACAAACAGTGTTTTGTCAGTATGTGGATAAGACAAAACAATCCTGTAAAATTCAGGTTGGCTTTGGCAACATTATTTTGAATGTATCAATTAAATTCATTCATGTTCAATCATTCATACAATACAAGAATACCTCCACTAACAATGTCTACAACACCGTCTTGTCTTTTACACAAACTAATGTAGAGATGATGTGCCATTGTTACTGTGCATACTTTCTCTGTTGTCAGAGCAGATGGAGGGTATTTTAATAACATGCTCATCACCTGCTATCACTGTCATCAACCCTGGCAACATCCCCAGCATCTCAGTCTAGTCTGCAGCTGAACCCTGCTTCAGTATACAGTACAACAAACACAGCTCCTTACACCCCCCAACAGTCCGTCAGAGTGGGGCTGACTGGTGGCTGCTAGAATTGGAGCTGTTGGTAGGCAGCTGTAATAATAAAAGATTGCATTAATAATGAGTCGCTGAGAATGAAATTGAGGGGATGGGGGTTGATAGAGGAAAGTAAGAGTGATTATGACAAATAATTACAGACCTCTTTAATGGCCTTTAGTTATACACTCTTTAATGGCCTCTGACAATTGGACGAGAGGATATGCTTCTGGCTTACATACTCATACAGTTAGACTAATGAACCAGACACTGCTGGCCTGGCCTAATGGGTAGAGATCAGGTCAGAGCTTGCCTTGTCAGTGTATGAACTCAAATAAGAAATTGTATATAGCCTATAATAAGCAAATATGTACAACTGCAAGTGTACTTACAGTTACATTACAGTAAAAATCTGAGCTAGAAGGGGAAAAATAACTGCTACATGTGTAGAAAGAAATAACAAAAGGGTACACATATTAATGCTTTTTTGATTTGAATGGGCTTAATCTAATCAGCCAAATAAACATAAGGCATCCAACAGAGGGTATTCCATATAGCAGGCAGTGGCAGTCCTGGCCCGTTTGGTGCCCTGGGCGAACAAACCCTCCAGCGGCCCATCTCCATCACCATTTTAAAAAATCAAACATTTGTTCTAGTTATCGTTAAAACTTATTAACAAGGTGACTTCTCATCACCTAATATTGCAATCAGTATTAGTTCTCAGGGTATGGGGTGATATGGGGAGTACTGATGCACTATCAATGCAAAGAACATAAGATAGAATAGAAAGAAGACTTTTTGTGCTACTCGTGTAGTTTTTTATTCTATTGTTCTAGATGTTTTATACAATTGCGGGAAAGCGTATCACATGTTCTGTTTACAGTGCTGCCTCAAAAATGTGAATATTTTGGCTCATAATTGAATTATAAAATTTAAACTGTCATTTTTTAACCAGATTTTTTCCTCAATGTGTTTAGTAGTCAATTGACTCGCCCATTCGTTATGACTCTCCCTATCACTTGTAATGTCTCTGACTTTAGGAGGGTGCAGACTCATACAGGCCTTCTCTGATGCATGTGAAGTCAAGCCAAGCTCCGCCTCTTTTCCAACTGCTGCTGATACATCGCCGCCGAGCAGCCAATGCGCTCAGAGGAAAGCACCGGATCCCCAGTTCTGATGGATCAACTGGCAGACGCTTGAGCCAGCCAACATTACTTAGTAGTGCTGGGAATAGAGTGCCATCTTACCCGCCCATATAGAGCACAGCCAGTTTTGCTCTCTCGGGTCCCGGCTGCCGATGGCAAGCAGCATGACCTGGGATTTGACCTCGCGATCCTCAGATCACAGTGATGGTGCCTTAGTTCACTGAGCCACTCGGGGCCCCTAAGCGGTCATATTTTATATTCATCACACTTAGAGTGATATTCAGAGTTGATCAGTATAGCTCATGACATTCAGAATTGCAAATTATTATTAGATTATATTTCTTAGTTTTACGGTTGTTTTTATATTTTTTTGTTTTTTGTTTAGAATGCAAAAAAATAATTATGAAGGCAAATTAACTTTTTTTCACAATATTCAGTTTTTTTTAGATGCAGTACTGTTCAGTTTATTTTGCCTTAAACTGATATGTGATTCGTTTTCTAAAGTGCATCATTAATATGAGATTTTAAAGTACTACTTTCTGGTCAATGTGTCCACATTAAGACGATATAAATGAAGAAATGCACAGGAGAGGTGCATGAAGAAATTTTTATTAAAATTGTACGTTGAAAAATGTGAGAAGTTCATGCCTAGCATCTTCACACATTTATATTACACGTCATAATTTTTCCATGTGTAAAGGCATAAATGTCACATTTCAAGATGTGATATATCATCATGAAGGTGTTGAACACTGAAAGTTTATGGAGGTTAGTGTTGTACCAGATACACATTTTTGAATCTCGTCATGAGGTGAGATTTGCACTAAACCCAGTTAGTCAGACCTGCTTTTCATGTAATATAGCGTGTGATTGGTTGGTTGGACCCTCTGTGCTTCTTTGGCAGGTATTGCATTATTTCCCGTCACTGGTGTCCAAATCCTGACCTCGGTGACATCACACATACCACCCTGCGATGGCGCTAATCCCTCGTCTGTGTGTCTGATTGTATAGCTATCTGTCTGTCTGTATGTGTCACTCCTATCACACTGCACCATGTTGAAGAGGTCACAGTGCTGCATGCTGGTGCCGTGCTATGCTGCTCAAACTGACAGTCTTAAATGTCAGATGGGCTTTGCTGTCTGTCAGAACTCTGGTACCATACGGATTCTGTCCTGTGCTTAGCTCTGAGTCATGGCCGAGTGAAGGAAAGGGCGTCTCTTTGTAGATCCTCATTCTCTGCTGTGGATATGACAAGACTGTGCAGTGTTTGGAAGGCTACATCATTCTCAATTCATGAATGGAAAGTCATACATTTACAGACAAGTCAGGGTAGACCTATGGTTTTGTTTCAGTGTCAGCATTTGAGCAATTTCTCTGTGTGGGCGTGCGGGCATGTGTAACAATGTCAGTGAAAGTGTGCGGAAGACAGAATGGAAGTGGAGGCGTTTTAGGCATGCAGCTGGAACTAATTCCTGCATATTTATCCTGGCTACTGTGAGCAGGCTAAGGGTTAGCGTCTGGTGCTAACTGGACCATGTTAAGTCCTCGGAGATCTATCCTGTGTGTTAGAGTGGGGCAGATAAAGTGGCAGAATATGGTGCTAACTGGACCATACCATCTTCTGCGAAAGATGAAGGAGCTAAGAGCCGGCATCTGGAAATAAATAGGTGAAGCTAGGCTACACAAAGCTTTGTTATTATTGGAATTATTTAGTAAACAAACAAGTGTTAAACAAACCAGAATATGTTTATATTTTACATTCTTCACAGTAGGCACCTCTTGCTTAGATGGCAGCTTTCTTGGCATTTTCTCAGTCAGCTTTATGAGGTAGTCACCTGGAATGGCTTTCAGTTAACAGCTGTGTCTTGTCAAGAGTTCATGATGTGCATTTCTTGCCTCTTAATGTGTTTGAGACATCAGTTGTGTGTCTACTTTGAAGTAAAATCTAAAACATGTTTTGGTTTGTTTAACATTTTTAACTTTACTACATGATTCCTTATGTCTTCCATAGTCTGGGTGACTTCAGTGTTCATTTACAGTGTAGGAAAAAAATAATAAAAAAACATTGAATGAGAAGATGTGTCCAAACTTATGACTTCTACTGTACATAGATCATAAATTAGAAGCATAAAGAGTTTTGACTTGAAATTAAATGAACAGAATGAACTACGTCATGCATGCTGTGTATGGAGGCTGTAGGCTCTGTGAATGCATACAATTTGTATGTATTCTCATTTTGTCCCACATTTTTGAATACATTAAAGTGTATTTGCACATACCTGATGAAGAGATTTAGACCCAATATTTGTTTTTCTGTTTCTGCATTTCATCGGTTGGCTCTTCCATCATCTTCCCACCTGGATGTCCATCCATCCTCCCACCTGTCCTCGGCCTTACCCCCGCAGCTCATTTATTTTTCTCTTAAATGAAGGAATTGGGAGCCAATGATGTCTCTTGATATAGTTCCACATGCCCTTCTTCTTTACCACCGCATGTCTTATTCTATTCTCTGTGTGAGCTCTATTATATATTTATGAGAAATGCCCCAAGTTTGCCAAAAGTACTACTTGCTTTTGCTTTTCAGAAGTCATGAGACAATAAGAAAAGTGCAAAGTTGGGAAAAAGGGGATGGAAAGAAAACAAGTGATGTTTTATTGATAAGCAATTGGAACCGAGAAGCAAGTTTGATTGAGAGCAAAAATAAATGAATGAGAAAGCGTACAGGAGAGAACACAGATTGGAGCTACAGCTCTAAAATGGCAGAAAGGGCCTTAGCCGAAATGGACAAACATGTGTTGGCCTGCGGAGTCAATCAGAGCTTCATTAAGGAGCTAAATGAGTTTTTATGGATTTAATAGGTGACCTGTACACCTGCGCGGTGCTGTGCAAATGCGGCAGGGCTCCTGGTCTTGGCCCAGGGTCCACTGGGAAATTAAGTGGCCTTGCAAAAAGGCCATAAGTTAATGGTTTGTGTTTAGTCTCAGTTAAATCCGTTAATTAGCTAATCAAAGACTGTGCCTCTGTAATACTGGCATCAGCTCTTAAAGGAACATTTTGCCATTTTGCAGCAGCAGATCTTGTTTGTTCTGTCCAGCAGCTTCCTTTTTTAAATAAATTGCATATTTTGTATTGTGTGGTATGGTCTGTTTACTTTAGATGTGCCTTTTAGCTCTAAAGTGGGACAAGTCTATGCATTCCTGTCTGTTTTGGTGAAATTTTCCAAAAGCAGGAGGTGTATTAATTAACTTTGTAAATGATAACAGGATGAGATATGGAAGTAGAAGAAATAGAAAGACTTCTTACGCTAGCTTTACACGGTGTAGCTTTCAAGCAATTTTGCTTGCTTGAAATGTACATGAAACTAAATTGCACTTGGATTACATAATGTAAGGTATCCTGTCAAGTTGCATGAAAATGATGCCGTGTGCAATTCACAGGCTGCAGCTCGCTGGATGAAAGTTTCCCCATGTAAAGCTAGTCTTAGATGTGTGGGAAAAGTGGTGGGAGTAGAATGGGCCAACAATGACCAAGCCAGGCCACATAATATCCCGTACTGTAAATATGTCATTTATATTATCAGGGGTGTGCCATATCATATGAGCATTAGCCGGTTTGTGGTTTGTGAAGAGGGTAATTATGGTGAAATGCAGCTTTTAGTAGGTTCACATTGCAGGCATAGTCAATATCAAATGAGACCTGTATTGACATTTGTAGTTTCTGCTAATTAACCTTGAGATATCTGTTATATTTCCATGACTAAATAAATAGTGTAAAAAAGAAAAAAATGTACATTTGAGAGTCAGAGTCAGTAGAATGAAAACTCAACCTTCAGTTGGGCTATTAGAGCTTTTCCAGGAATCTGAACCATAATCTCCACAATCAGGACACAACTAGATGTGTTTATACAAAGTCATAATCAGAAGCCAAGAGCCAGGCAACCTGAGCTCTAATCTAAGGCTATTTATTAGCAAGAACCTGGTGATATACTGTATGTAAATACTGTAAGCAAGGCAAAATATTATCTAATATATTATCTATATCTAATCTACTGTTAATCTAATATATTCTAATTATGTAGTTAGCAGTGAAACCTTGTTTTGAGCCTTAATTCCTGAAGACAACACTGCTGTCTAGAGTGTGGGGGTTAAATACAGCACAAAGTAAACCACTGTATGGCTCAGATCTGGCATGTAAACTTCTAGTGCATGTTCAAAAATGAGAATTTCATGACAAAAAGTTATTTGTTCATAATTTTATTAAAAAATGTAAACTGTCAGTGACAAACTGTTTGTTTTAATGCAGTTTGTTGTGTTTGAGAGAAGTTTTAGTGATGCATTTTGATGAAAAGGTATGCAACTATTGACTAGCTTTGCAGCCTAGACTCCAAACGTCTTGGCTGATTGAACACATCAAGTAGAAAAAATAGGTAAATGACTTCTGGATGAACCGCTGCTTTAAGACTTCAGTCGTGGATTAATGCTGGACCACTGGTGTGTATGTAAAATGTAAATAAGTTACTAAATAAGTAACCGTTATTAAGTCCGTTAAAAGTCTGACTGACCTGCTGTGATGTGTTCACACTTCAGGTGAAATGCAGCCCATAGACAGACTGTCTCTACACATACAAGCACTCAGTTCTGCAGAATATGGTGCATATATCCATCCAAAACAAAATAAACAATTCTTGCACTACTTGTACAATGGTACAGATTTCTGTAAATAGGTATCATCTGCACTTTTTGTTATTATAGTGTGTGTATATAAGATGTTGCCTTTCTGTTTATATTCCTCTTAGCTCTCGCAACTTATCACTCTTTAATAATTTTTTAAACTCTATATTTTCTTTTATATTCTTGTTAGCTGGATGTATTTTCCCCATAAGAATACATGTAAAACTGATTAATCCGTGTCAGCCGGCCAATATACAGTATACTTTAATATGCTAAATAATGTGTTTGTATGGTTTTTTTTAAACATAAACGTGATGACGACGACACTCGTGTAGGCTGGCCGCTAATGAGAGGGAGACTGATGGTGCTCGTGTAGGCTGGCGGCTGCATGGTTACACTTATCATATGAAAAGTAAAAGTAAAATGTATCTAACTTTCTTGTTCACTACCTTTTGCTACCTTAGTGTCGCTTTCAACAGGCACTTTTACTGGACAGCGGTCAAAGGTATTGAATGACCTCTTCTTCTACGGTAGCATCTAGGAGATGCTACGACCGGAGCGCCCCTAGCGGTTTGGCATAATTGAAGAAATGTACGCTACACATTAGCTGGAATATTACTCGTTACCTGGAACAAAAATATTCCGAGATCTCGACTCGTTACCTGGAATACTCGTTAGTAGGGATGCTCGTAAGTAGGGTTACCACTGTATTGTACTTGTTACATGTAACATGTGGTTGCTCTCTCACCAAGTCAAATTCCTTGTATGTGAACATACTTGGCAAATAAAGAGATTCTGATTCTGATTCTGATTTTGCACACAGAATGGGAGGACTGTGTTCATGTGTATGGGTTTCCAAAACATTTTCAGCTTGCTCTGTGTATCCCGACTCACAGATAGCTTTTGTCTGCTCTCAAATAAAATGTTCAGTATCAGAATAAAACTGTCTATAACAAATTCAATCTGCAGTGTCCAGCTTACTAATGAGTTACAATATATTGAATTAGCACTAATCAAATGCACTGCACTTCATCTGCATATTAAGTCATTGTCGTTTTTCATGAACTCAGCTCATGAGGCTGTTTGAGACGTGACCAAAATTTCTGACATGCCAGAAGTCCATCCTGTTGTCTGACTGCCCACTCTGAGCTTGTTTGCACATTTAATTGGGCATTGATTCCACTCTTGCACTGCACATCAAACATCAATTGGGACTGAAATTCTGTTACTTTCCACCAAATCAGGCTTCAAAATGGACTCAAATCTCAGCGTATGCCTGGCTTAAGTGAACATTAGCAGGTGACAGATAGTAAGGAGGAGAAATCAGGGCAAAGACCAGAAAATCAGCAATAGAATTTGACAGAAGTTACACAGTAGATTGGCCAAATCACCTCGTATTTAAAGTTATGCCAAAGAAATATTAAACATGTTGTTTGCCCTGAAGTACTAATTCATATGTATGTGGACAGTAGCCTACATACATGTATGCATGTAAGTGCATCTGCGCACATGCATTTCATCCCGTCTATTTGTATTGTATTCATGCATGACGGATCTTGAAGTACAGCACAGTAAGTGGTCGTTTAGAGCCATGCCACGTTGTCCAGAATCCATCTTCCATTCACGTCCCACCATTGAGGCTCAGTCCTCAGCTCGTCCTGCCTGACAGGGTTTATGGAGTGAACATCTGCACTGTCAGCCACATGGCCTCCGTAGTAGCTCCATTATTCATGTCTTAGCCTACAAACCTCCCTTATCTAGGGCAATGCCAGGGTTTCTCTAGTCTCCTCACAACCTCTCTGCTCCCCCTGACCTAGTCATCCATTTGAGCACTCCATTCAGAAGAGCCGCGGAAGTGGTCCTGCAAAGTGACATCATCAGGTAGAAAGCCCAATTTGGTAGCTCCGCTCTGAGGCATAGTGATGAAACATTTAGATAAAATACATCCTGGCTTCACTAATTCATGAAAGTTGCTGTCAGTCAGTTATATAAAGGTATTAATGCAGAACATCCGTTGGGATTGGTCCACCTAGGGCTCACCTGAATATTTTCTCATTCTTTCACTTTTCTTGTTTTGTTACTTCCTCATGTTCATCTTCTGAGTTACACAGTTGGCTCTTTTCTTTCTTTTGATTTTGGCATTCGTTCTCATCACTGGTCTCATCGTAGGCAGATGTGCCCAACAGCTGCATGATGACTAGCCAAACCTTTTGAACCAGTCAATCAGTTTGTTTGTTTTAATTCATTCTCAGACATGGTATGTGCTGTAATTGATTCGGTCCAATCACAGTCAATTAGCATGCGGCTTTCTTAATTAAGCTCTGTGTGCATGGATGTGTGTGCGGTGTGTACGTGTGCATGCAGTGTGTGTGTTTGGGGAGGGAGGATGTCAGCTACAGTGGCTCAGTACAGATGGGTAGAGCGGGTGGTGGGATTAGGTGTGTTTGCTTGGGGGTTAGCTGTAGAGTTTGGCACAATGACAGTCCAACACAGTCCAACCCCCCTCAGTCCTAAACCTGTCAACCCCTCAAGACATCCAACAACTTCCTCTTGGATCTTTTTCCTTTTTCTCTTCCATATACTCAGACTTACCTGAAGCTTCTTTATGACTACTAACAATATCCTGATCAAGGTCCTTTGCCATCAATTCCATTGCACGTCTTAATATTGAATTTCTACTGGTCTGATCAGATATTTGTACTTTATTTTGCAGATTTGTAGATACTACAGTCACAGTGCACACTTCTTTGTATAGTACATTAATTTTGCACAGTGTGTTTATTTTAGGCTGCAAATTGGTTTAAAATGCTAGTTATAGTACTCAGTATCTGCATAATAAGGCACATAGGACTGAAATCAGTCAATGCCAATGTTGAGACTGCTGGACATACTTTTATAAAAGATATCAACTGAGACTAGATGTACATAGATTAGCATTAAGGGGAAATGTAATATTTATTTAGTTAAGAGTTAAAGTGCAGTAATATTAATACAATGCATACATTTTAGTATAGAAGTTCATTATTGGTCCGAGTAGTGGTTCATCATTATTGGTCAAATCTAAATATTGGTCCAATGTTAAATTTACAAGGATGCACCTTTTATTCACAACATGCCTTAAATGAACATAGTTCAAGAGTTTTACACAGTTGCAAAAAAAACATGTTTAATGTTTAAAAAGCACATTTGATTTACCAAATAAATAGCTCTGTAGCTCTTAACATTTGGTCAAGTGTGTTTTTTGATCATGTTTGCATCAGATAATGGAAAGATTGTAAATAACTCCTCAGAGCTCATAATTGGTCAACCCGCAGTGTATGTTCATATCTCTCCGAAAATGTGCTTTGTTGTGTTGGATCATGTCTGTTTATGCCACTTCTATGACTGTGAGATAAATATAGTACAAGTAGTGCTCTAGTTGAAATTTTAACCACATTGTTCCCCACAGTGTAGTGGTAGCCAGTCAACCCAATCATTTGTTAAGACTCTTCCAATCACTTGCAGTGTCTCTGACTCTAGGAGGGTGAAGACTAGCACAGGCCTCCACTGATGCATGTGAAGTAAAACTCCGCCTCTTTTCAAAATGCTGCTGATACATTGCAGCAACATGCTTGGAGGAAAGCGCAAGATCCACAGCTCTGATACATCAGCTAACAGACACCAGAGCCAGTGAATATTACTTACATGGGTGGACAATGAAACTGAAACAGCTGGTTTTAGACCACAATAGTTGATTAGTAGGTGTAGGGCCTCATTTTGCGGCCAGTACAGCGTCAGTTTGTCTTGGGAATGACATTTACAAGTCCTGCACAGTGGTCAGAGGGATTTTAAGCCATTCTTCTTGCAGGATAGTGGTCAGGTCACTACGTGATGCTGGTGGAGGAAACCGTTTCCTGACTCGCTCCTCCAAAACACCCCAAAGTGGCTCAATAATATTTAGATCTGGTGACTGTGCAGGCCATGGGAGATGTTCAACTTCACTTTCATGTTCATCAAACCAATCTTTCACCAGTCTTGCTGTGGTATGTCTCTGGTATGTCACCCATAATGTTGTGTGCATTGCAATATTTGGAGCAAAACTGTGCTCTTACCTGCTAACTGAACCTTCACACTCTGCTCTTACTGGTGCAATGTGACATTAATGAAGATTGGCCACCAGACTGGTCCAATTTAGCCATGAAACCTCCCACACTAAAATGACAGGTGTTTCAGTTTCATTGTCCAACCCCTTTAGAAGTGATGGGGAGAGAGTGCCATCTACCCACCTGGAGAGAGCACAGCTAATTTTGCTCTCTCAGGCCCCGGCTGCTTGACTGGGATTCAAATTCTCAATCCTCTCATCATAGTGTCAGTGCCTTAGTCTGCTGAGCCACTTAAATATCTTTTTTAATTAGAATGGAGTTTGAAAAATGTAAATGCAAAAATAACACCTTCTGCAGTAGTCAAACAGTACAAATATTTCTTTTAAATATCCTCTCAAGGGACACCTTTCAAGAATAAAACTATTTCAAGAATAGCAAGTAGCTCCCTTGAAGCTCTGAAGCAGCTCTCACTTTGAACAAAGTCTAAACCTAACTTCCTTACACTTCAGTAAAGGACTGTCAGTGAATAAAGCAGCACTAAAAGAACTCGCTGATGCTGTCAGGTGAAGAGAATGTGAGCGCATCTTACCTCAAACCAGTGTTCCATCTGTTCAACACCAATATTCCTCTTTCTCGACAGAGTAAAAGAGAATCATGTCTTTCGCAATATGAAATGCCACAATATCAGTCATTTCTTTCCTTCGAGGGCTTCTCTTATCATGTGACAGCGCTAGAAGACGATGGAGCTAATGTTAGCTGTCTTCTAGCAGGAGCTTTTGGTGTTACAGCCTGGATTTTCATGTTGGATTCTTCAGGATGTGTGTGTTGTTAATGCTGGAATAAATTTGTTGTGCTGCTACTTTTACATTCAACTGACTTTCAACACAGCTTACACTTCAGGTGAAGACAGATGAACATCTGACTTTTGAAATTCGTATCAGCGAAGTGATATTTCAGCCTTTCTATTCCTCAGTGAAATCCTGCCACACACTTGTTCTGTGTGAGGCTACGTTTAAAAAGGTTTTTTTCCTTTATATTATCCTTTATATAATATTTTTAAAATATATTTTATTTAAAAACTCAATACACTGTGCAGTATGTGTATGTAATCATACAATCATATGTGTATTTTGACTTTTCATGGCCAATGCTAATATTAAGAACGCAGCACATAAATTGTCAGTATCATGTTGCATTTGATAAAATATACATATTAAAAAATATTTGTTGATTTGAGACAAAAATACAAAATAGTGGTCACACTGACACTAGGGGGAGCTCTAACATTGTTCTACAGAAGCTACATTAATATGGTTGCCTGCAGATGTGCCTGTAAATGTGTCATTTTTTGTTTACTGACTTCACAAGTTGATGTTTTAAAAATTATTGGACAATGCAGATCATCTAAAACCAAAAAATTAATTTGCTATCATCTAAATACCGGTAGTCTATCACTATTTTGAACTTCACATTTACACATTAATTCAAAAGAACCAAATGTGAAAGTCATCCAGCACTAAATGCTACAGACTTTAATGGAATCTAATCTATTAAAATGATGGCTCCGATAATGATATTTCAGATGAGGTCAAGGCATTCCTAAACTAAATAAGTAACATCAATATCAATAGAAATGCAGCTATTGAGCAGTAAACCTGGCAGATTCTACATCAGAAGAACTCACCCTGAGCTAAAGCTGTGGCTTTAAATGAAGAGCTAGTCACCTTCTTATGCTTTCTCAAGTTTCTCTAATTAATAGAATCGAAGAGGTCTTCTGCTCAGTTGACCAAGACTTCTGCATCAGTGCTTAATGTTCACTTGTCCATTGGTCCAGATGTTGAGACTGCTGGGACTTTGGGCAGGAAGCTGACCGTTCTGGCTTCAGCAACAACAGAACAGAGCAATGCAGGGAGCCACGGTGAGCAGCTGTTTCTGCACAGTGTCTGTGTGCTTGTCATCTGGCCAGTAATCTGGTCAGTGAAGGGCATTGAGATTACTGAGGAAGAGAAGGGGATGGTCCCCAGCTGTCTGTTCCCTTGTGAGCCCCCTGAACAAACATGTACACACATGTACACACACAGTGCCGGATTTGGGACAGTAGGCCCATTGCTAACTCCGTGGATAGAGATTATCATCTCCTCTCACTACTTTTCTCTACCTCTCATTCTCTCTCTCTCTCTCTCTCTCTCTCTCTCTCTCTCTCTGTTGCACACAACTCTTGCTCTCACATACATACACACATACTTCCACATCCTTCCCTAACTCGGTCTTGCCTCCTCCTCCACTCCTCTGGGCCCCTGGCTCTCTTCCCACTAGTCATGTTCTCCTGGCTGGATGATGCGTGCATGTCTCTTGTGTTTCCTTGATGCTAACTCACATGGACGTGTTGCACGGCATTGTGGGATGCAGCTTTCGGTCATATTGCACCACAGGATGTAATTCTGTTGATGATGATGAACCTGCAGGGCTCATCATCTATTTTTGCCCAAGTCTTTCTTCAATATTAATCAGCGCGTTGGCATCTGAGCGGATGGCAGGGGTATTCTCACTCAGCTCTAATGAGGCCCTCTACTCTTTCTTAAAGAATTTTAAATCTGTCAGTTCTCCACATGAATTCCAGTTCATGCGATCCCCCTCCCCATCCATATTCTCTTCATCTGGCTTTTATTCCTGGCCCTGCTGTTTGGGAAATAAGCTTAGCTCTGATGGAGATTTGATATATTCTCTTTCAAGGTTTGAACAGAACGTCAAAGGGTTACAATCTACTGTTGCTAAGAAGAGAAACTGTGCAGGTTGTAATACCACCACAACTTCTTCTATGTTCAACAGTTTTTATACTTTGCCACAAATGGCATCCATACACCTATGCATTGATTATTTTATGATCTTTTATGTCAATTTTGTGATGTACATAGAGTGTAATGAGTATGTGAATGCAGTATTTTGGGAATGCCATTGTATATGAATGCAATTTTTTTACATGCACCATCAGCCAAAACATTAAAACCAATTTGCTGATATGACTGTCAGTCAGGATGGATTGATGGTTAGCTCGTTTACCTCTCAGCAGTGGGTCTTGGGTTTGAATCCCTATCTGA
Source organism: Crenuchus spilurus (assembly GCA_036984385.1). Classification (NCBI taxonomy): domain Eukaryota; kingdom Metazoa; phylum Chordata; class Actinopteri; order Characiformes; family Crenuchidae; genus Crenuchus; species Crenuchus spilurus. The sequence continues at coordinate 187,164 of BRDA01009508.1, read as the reverse complement.
GTCCATTTTCATCGGGGATCTCCTGGTTTCCTCCCACAGTCCACAACATGGAGGACAGGTGAATTGGTTACTCTTAAGATGCCCTGGTGTGAGTGTATAAATGTGTGTGCCCAGAAATATATTGGTGCTCTGTCCAGGCTATGACTAAAATAGTGATGCCCAGCACCCAATGAAGGAGTATGGAGACTCACCATGACCCTGAACTGGATTAACCAGTTAAGATGATGGATAGTCCACTAAAACAGCTCTGACCAACCAAGGTGATGGTGAAGGTGAAGATGTCCTGTCATTTCTGGCATTGACATTAGCAGCAGTTATGAGATGGTGCTGCCACAGATCCTACTTGTTGTTCTGGTACGTACCACAGATGCTCGATCGGATGCTGAGATCTGAGGAATTTGGGAACCACTGTAGGTATGTACTCATACACAAACTTTGAGATGCTGGACCTTGTTAGAGTGGCTCAAGTCTGCGCACTTGCATATTTTTCTTCAGCATCCAACACACTGTCTCTAGTTTTGACTTACCATCTAATATTTACATATAAATCATGAAGCCAGGACATGCCGGGCACGGTGGCTCAGTGGTTAGCATGTTTGCCTCTCAGCGCTGAGGTCTTGGGTTCGAGTCTGCATCTGAACGGAGTTTCCATGTTCTCCCCGTGTCCGTGTGGGTTTCCTCCGGGGACTCCGGTTTACTCCCACAGTCCAAAAACATGGAGATCAGGTGGATTGGATACTCTAAAAAAATTACCCTGGTGTGTATGAATGAATGAATGTGTATGTATGTATGTATATATGTTTGCCCAGATATGGTTGGCACTCTGTCCTGGGTGATCCCCCTAATGCTGGATGCAGGTGGACGGTCGCTTCCAGTTGACAGTACACTGTGCGCGACTGGCTGCCGCTTCTCACCGGAGTGTGTGTATATGAAGTGTGTTGATTGTAAAGCATCCTTGGGTGTCTAGAAAGGCGCTACATAAGTATAATGTGTATGTATGTATGTATGTATGCTTACACACATAAAAAATGGGACAAAATGAATGAAATGTTAAACAGATATTTGCCAATACTTATATGATTCTAGTATTATCATGCATCCTGATGGTAAAACAGCCTTTACAGTGGTTCAGGCACTGAGTGTCTGTACAGGTGAAGCCATTAAAATATGCCTTAAACACTTCAGATTGAATCAACAAATTCCTAACAGTGTGAGAAGAATAATGACTCAAAATGAAAATAAGGAGCAGAGTTGGTGCAGATTTGAGAGATACAGAGCAAAAAAAGAGGATTTCAGCAGACAGGCATTGCGGGCAGTCAGTATGCTGCCCCCTGGAGAGTTGCAGGTCAGGGCAGCGTTTGGGCCCTGCAGCAGGATGCAGTATTTGGGGTGAGGGGGAAGGATGGTGGAGTGTCTGTGGGGTCTGTCTGTGTGGAGGGCCTCAGGGCAGCCGCAGTAATGAAAGTTTCCCTGTGGTGCACACTGCAGTGTAATTACACTCAGAGATGCCCATGGCTTGGTCTCGTGCACTGACTTTCACATTAACCAAACAAGCCAAAGAGCACTTCAGTGCTTTCACTTTGGAGTAGAAAAGAACAAGATATAAATCCCAGCCACATGCTGCCTTTTCCTGTATAGTCTCCTGCACAATAGTTTGCTGGGTGCAGCACACAGTCTCTTGTATTAAGCCTTTCTATAGTGTACTGCCTTGCTTTTAGAGCAAGTAGTGTGTTCACCCTGTGAAATGAAATAAGACATGTACTGATAATAACCTGCTGATGTACTAGAACTGACAAGTGTGGAATCCAGTTTGCACTCAGTGGTTGCGGTCTGCCATACATACTCCTGCCAAACCTTCAGAGTTAGATGGTTTCGTGCTTTGATAACCATTTCTACTCAATGCTACTTTGTGGCTATTTGTAACATTTGTTGTGCAGAAGGTTGTAAGACATAGGTAGTTAATCTGTGAACGGCCCACTAGTGGGGCACGAAGGAATTGTTTTGGGTGGGGGGGGGGGGGTGCAGGTAAGGGGTATTTCAGACTTTGTATCTGTTAAGTCATATGAGAATATTCTGTTAAAGTGAACTAATATTACGTAACCACTAATATACTTAAGATTATAATAGCAACACTTTAGCAAGCATCTAGGATACCTTAGCAACACCTTAACAACCACCTTGGATACCTTAGCAACCACCATGGATACCATAGCAACACCTTAGCAACCACCTAGCAATCACTTAGTAACACCTTAGCAACCACCTTGGATACCATAGCAACACCTTAGCAACCACCCAGCAACCACTTAGCAATACCCATAGGCCTCCTCTGATGCATGTGAAGTCAAGCTCCTCCTCTTTTCAAACTGCTGTGATACATTGCTGCTGGGAAGCCAACTTGCTTGGAGGAAAGTGCAGGATCCCCAGTTCTGATGAATCACATGGCAGATGCCTGAGCCAGCCGACATTACTTAGTAGTGCTGGGGACAGAGTGGCATCTTACCCACCTGGAGAGAGCATAGCCAATTTTGATCTCGCAATCCTCAGATCATAGTGACAACGCCTCATTCTGCTGAGCCACTCGGGTCCCTACTGTCACATTTCTAAGTTAGCTAATAAAGGTTCACTCAACATAACTTAGTTTTTTGCTGGCTTAATGTATTTGACGTAACTCAAATTGCAATCATAAAACCATCTTAAAATAGTTAATGACATTTGATTTAACATTTGGGACAATTATGTTTTTAAACTTACATGTTTTAAATACATTTTATATGAGTCAGTTTCAGTAATATCAACTTAATTTGATTTCTTAGCATGAAGATTCTTGGTTTTTTTTGGCTGTAAACGGAGACTTACAGGATTATATGCAGTTGTGCAGATGTGAAACTGACATTGTTTCTCTCTCTGCTCTCTGTGATCTCAGCAACACATCCTTGAAACCAGGAATCCAAACTCTGAAAAAGAACAGTGCCATGACATGACTATAAAAGGTTTAGGAGTTGCTGTAAATGTGTTCATGTCAAATTTTAGAAATCAGTATTACTGAGCAGTCAACTGTGTTATCTACAGTATCACAGTTGCAGTGTAGTGCACATTCAGGGCCGGCGCTCCACCCATGTGGATCACACACTGCGCGTGGGGCACCACGATTTTACAGGGGCATCACATGTCTTCGGGGGGCACCACACATCCTTTTGTCCCAGTTATTGTTTATTGTGCCCCCATGACTCACCACTTTTACAAAACCAAAGCATCTGCCCATGCGTTTGTCATTGATTCTGGCTTAGTTTCTCTTTGATTGAGCATCACACTGTATGTTTTTCCTGTGGTTTGTGTTTGTTTATTGAGTGTGCCAGAAACACATTTCCATACACCAAGAAGAATCTTCAATAAAGGTAAACCTGTTGTCTGGCTTCTTAGCCGCTCTTTATTTTGCACCCTTTTTCAGGCGGTAGTGCTGCTCGCCGTCACTTTAGTTTGATGTGCATCACTCATTTGAGTTTTTGGTTTCTTTTCAAAGCTTTTTAGCTTCTGTCTGGTTCCAGTCATAAGTTTGGATGCAGTCTGGTGACAGTTTTCTGTATGTAAATCTGTAGTTATTCATGTTTTTTGTTAATGTTTTGTAGTGTCTGGAACAGATTGATTGAATTTACATTTCTTCTTATGAGAAATATTGCTTCAGTTATCATTCATTTGGGTTATAATCAGGCACTTTTGAGAGGATTAATGATGAAAACATTAGTTTACACTGTACTAAGATTTGACTTTTCTGTTACATCTAACCAGATAATCATTAACACAATACTTGTCACAAATCTAGAGTGAGGCTGATAAGCACAGTATTTCTGCTTGCTTGCTTTTGTTGTTGTTGTTAATCACAGGCTCTCAGAAGCTTCTCACTGCAGGCCCCACAGTCGGGGGTGTGAAGAGCCTTGGTTACCACTGGCAAGCAAAACGAGAGTAATGAGCGAAACAGGAGCACTGATTTTGAGTGAGATTTTTGAGCAGCAATCATTTTAATGATTCTTTTTTGTTTTTGTTTTGTTTGAGTGGTCGACCGATATGGGATTTTCAAGGCCTCATGCTGATATTTAGAGAACAGTGTGGGCTATTACTGATATACAGCCACTACTGGAGTGTTTGTGAGTAGAGATCATTAAAGGTGTAAAAATAATAACACTGTAGAACTTTCTCTAAATATTACATTTTATTAAATATGGCACCTCATGCAAAAGTTTAGACACCCCAGTCAATAGATCAACTCTAAATGAAGAAAGTTGAGGAGTAAGTCCAGACCTGAATCCATCCATGCTCTTCCTATCAATCCAATGTCCCACCGTAAATTCCCACCTTCTGCTTCCTGTAATGAAGTTTTCTCACTACCCAACATTCTTCTACATACTTCAGTCCCACTTCTCAAACCATCTGCTTCCTTCTAGGGGGTACGAAGTATCTCAGAGTTTCCCTCTCATACAGTCATTCATCCCTTTTCATACAACATGCACTGAATACATGGTCTAAACTAGTAAAGTGAAAATAAGCTATAAACACATTCTCTACAGAGAACCTTCTCTTCTGCACATTTTAATGCACAGTTAAGGCCTGTTTGCTGAATTTAACACATTGAAAACATAAAAATCAAGTGGCATGTATCATTTTATATCAAATGTTTACATAAAATTTGTCAAATAAACAGTTCACTAAAAATGTTATAAAAATGTCATATTCATGTTTGTTCCCTGTAGTGGATGAGTTAACTTATCACTTAGAAAAAAGTTTCATTTAGCCTATATAACAGTGATCCTCACTATTTTTTTCAAAAGAGCCATATTGACAGATCAAAGTCAAGGAGAGAGCCACAATATCACCCCACGTCACTCAAATAATGGAAAAAATGAACAACCCACCTATGGACTAAACCTTTGCTCACTGAATATATTGCTCTAGCTAGCTTATAGAATTGCTGCTGCCATGTAGCCACCCTGCTGCCGGGTTGCCAGGTCCAACTAAAATATCCAGCCTAAAGTCAGTCTAAAACCCGCCCTTTAGAAACTTAAACTAGCCCAAAATATGTCTGTCACACGTTTAAAGCGAATGGCAAAACAACTGTGTACGAGTGTACGACTTAGTATTTTGTTTATAAGGGATTTATTATGATTATTGCTATTTATCTTAAAGTCATTAATAATATGGTAACATGAGTGTTTTATTAGTTCTTTTATAAGTGTTAAACCGTGAACCTGGCAACAGCAGAGTCTCGTGCATCCTGCTGTTGGAAACAGTGCCTGTGTTGCCAGGTTCCACAGTGTCCCCGATTTAGAATTTAATTGAGGCAAAATGAGAGGGCAAGTGCTTGGAATGTAAAGCGAATTACAGTATATGTCTCTGTAGCATGCTTTTAAAATACTTTGGCTGTGCTGGCGTACTTTCGTAACCGGTCACGAGAGCCACCAATAAAGCACGGCGAGTCGCATGTGGCTCGGGAGCCGCACAATGAGTATCCCTGCTATATAACACAGCATTGATCCCTGTTGCTCTTGTGCTCATTTTAGAAATTAACATTTTAAACAAATTAACAACTCTTCCATGTCGATTGCTTTGCGCCATTCTTCAAAGTCGTTATTCCCTTCTGCCATCAGTGGTCAATAGAGCACCAATGTTATGCTGTTGGGAGGCACTCAATGTACAAAAAGTCTGTTCTCAGTACACCTTCACTATGGCAACTCCAGAAGATCCCAATAACGTATTGGTTTCCGAGATGCTACCGCCCTCCGCCCAGAACACTATTATCATCAACTCACGTGTTTTGTCCATGACGATACGTTTGCAAACCCTGTCATGTATCTGTGATGTTCCATATGAGTTCATTCCATAATATTCTGATATGACCATGGATTTTACATATTACCAATTTTTAACAAAGTGAAATGTGAATATTGGCCTAATGTATCAACTGGCTGATATCATTCTGCAGCTACTGTCTGCTAAATCTAGGTCGACCTATTTTCTGAAGGTATCATAACGACGAGATCACTATTATCAATGAAACACTGATTGTAGCTAATTACATTTGTGAAGAATGTTTGAAACGAGGCTGTGGATGAGAAGCACTGGGATTCCTGCAGTAGCAGTTTCTCCATTTTATGACCTTTTGGGGGAAATCAGATATTTGATGTTACACCTAATTGCATTCTTTCTGTTCTCTCATGTTTCGCTCTTTCTCTGACTAATGCACTGCTATAATTTTTATGTGCTTTGTTATGAGATTACAGAAATCATTGTCAGGCAGCAGAGGCAGTGCCACTCTGAGCATTTTCTCAGCGAGTTGCAGGGAGATGACATTAATGCTGTGGGGATTTGGGGCAAGCTCACCCATGATTGTTCGGCAAATGATCTCCAGTGGTGGAATAGAAACGTAACCTAGCATTTCTGTTCAGAATGAGCCGATATGAAATACATTCCATTTCTAATCCTCACCTAGAATAAAAAAAAATCAAAAAGTAGGATTTGTTTACTGCCAGCTTGGCTGTTGCTTTCAGAATGATGAGCATAAACAAACCGTGCTCAGGTTACTTCAAGCTCGCAACTGTAGAGGTTATTTTGAGACAAGTTGTGGTTGTTCTTTTCCTAGAAGAGCTTCTCTTTAGTGAGGAGGATCAGCACTGGAGAGGGAAAATGAAGGAAAACACACCCTCGTGCCTCTGGGGACTAATTAGAACCCAGGCAAACTGTGCAGCTGCCTTAATAAGAGGGCCTCCAGTCCACCAGGGCGAAGTTTAGAACATGATGGGCATTAGAGCGATCAAAACGGTGAAGATGTGTATGGAGGACGTAGAGAGGAAGCAATGGGTTAGGAGAGTGGGATACAGAAGAGAGATGGATGATGACAGACTTTCCATCGACCGCCATTCGACGGCCATTTGCAGTGAGCACCAGGCACGTCTGAACATTTTAATTAGTCTGAGTGAGAGCGGTAAAGCCTGGCCGTTTGAGAAGTATCCTTCTGTGTTTGCTCAATTAAACACTGATTGTAGCTAATTGCCTCCACAAAGAAGGTTTGCAATGAGCCTGTGGACGAGATGGGCTGAATCTGTTGCAGTACAATTTTCTCCATCTTCTAGCCTCGTGGGGGAAATCAAATATTTGATGTTGCCCATAATAGCGTCTTTATTTCCCCTCATATTTCACTCTTTCTCCAGCCAACCCTCCGTAAAACACCTCTGTGCTGCAGTGTGAAACTGTTTAATGTAGTTGTATTTTTAATTTGCTTGAAGGGTTTGTTGTAGCACTATGACAGTCTTAGATGGATGTGGAATCATTAGCCATTAAGTTAATGTTTTGGAGCCTGTATCATAAGGACAATTTATTAATGAATTGTTATAATGTCACTTCCAGCTGCTCTTAATTTATCATATTGACCTTTCTTTAATAAGCCGTTTGCAGAAAACGACATTGTTTTGTTTTTTATTCTGAAATACTTTCCTTTCTGCCGCTACACACCCACATGCACACTAACTCTCTTCCAGCACTGAGATTTTTCTTTCACTTCCTCTCTCATCTTTATTCTGTCTCGGATGTGAGGCTCTTCTAGTTGGGGGGAAGCTCTTTTTTTGGGTTTTTGCTTTTGCGACTGATGTCTGCCTCTCTTATCACCTACTCCCACACCTGCTCTTTGCTGTGTCGAGTCTCTTAATGCCTTCTCATCAAAGCTGCAGATCCGCTTATGTCCTTCTTCCCTGAGCTGAGCTGCAGCATTTCTCCATCCGTCAGCTGCACGCCTCTCGCAGCGGCACCACCACTCTCTTTCTGGTTGCTGGGGGAATAACCAGGCCCACTGGGTGAGGATGCCATATGCTTTGCTGTGTACTAACACTTCTGTCAAAGAGCACTAATACAGACAACTACAGTAAACACGCATAGGGCATGTAACATGGAATACAAACCCTGCTAGTTTAAGAGATATCATTAGTTCATCATTATCCTCATATTGGCTTTCGCAACACTGATATGAATGAGTCTCTTGGCAATCAGAATATGTTTTATTTAGTTCTGTGAACATACTGAGCAATCCAGTGCTGGCGCTAAGCTTTAGGTGGTGATGAAAGTTGAGCATCACAAAGCATTTGTGCTTGGATGCCCTCTGCGAGGACTTCACCTTCTGATGCTGGTGATGGCAGACACCGTTTTGGTGCCCCCATGGGCCCTTGAGACCCCAAGGTGGAGCGCTGGCACCGGACCAATCACAGATCATCTTTAGGTGTTCACATGATTAAACAAACACAAATATTGTTGAAATTGATGAACATTTTAATTAGCCTGAGTGAGAGCGATAAAGTCTGGCCGTTTGAGTAGCATCCTTCTGTGTTTGCTCAATTAAACACTGTTTAAAAAGCAGTGAGCAGCTGTAGTCTGGTGGTTAAGGATCTGGTCTTGTGACCAAAAGGTAGCTGGTTGGATCCCCGGGCAGGTCATGACTGAAGTGCTCTTGAGCAAGACACCTAACCCCCAACTGCTCCCTGGGCGCCGTGGATAGGGCTGCCCACCACTTCAGACACATGTTCTCACAGCCTAGTGTGTTCACTAGTGTGTGTTTCACTGCACTGATGGGTTAAATGTGGATGTGAAATTCTGTTGTGTGCAATCACACTTGCAAAAGTTTAACCTAATTTAAATGACTATTTAACCACATTGCCTCAAGGATTTAACATAAACTAAACATTTAACATAAATAAAATATCACAGTTTAGCTCATTTCATTTGCAACAAAAGTTCTGTACTGTGTTATTCTGCACCACTAACTCTGTAACTCTGCCTTATATGCAGTGCTGTTTGAGTGAGCATTGTGTATATGAAGCTCACCGCATTTGAAAAGGTCTATTCCTCACTGTGGTGCAAAAAAAAAAGGTTATCCGAGAATAATAGTGTTGTAGAAGAACAAATCTTTTATATGACTCACACACACTTCATGCATTATGGATCTTACCAGGATTTGGAGTCTGCTGCTGTGAGCCCCTAAGCTCCAGGAGGAGAGTGGGAACTTTTGGTAGCTTGTTATGGTTGAGTGGTGTGGTGTGCGTTTGGCAACTAAACTCCATGTGAAAAGAAAAAAACACAGCTCAAGACATCAGAAAGCACTCTGCACTGAAAACACATTCATCTCCAGGGAGAGAGGGTGAGATGTGGAAAGAGAGAGGGGTTAGACAGAGAGAAAGAAAGTGAGAACGTGGAGAAAATAAGGATAATGTTATGGAAGATAAAGTGACCAAAAATACAAGCAATATCAGAAGTAGGGGTGCAGGAAAAAATCGCTTCGAGCTCGAATCGCGTTTCTAACATTGAACGTTTCAGAATCGATTCTCGTTTTCCAAAAATCGATTTTTTTTGCGGGTGCGGATGTGCCTTCTCAGCCACCGTAGTGCTAGGCAAAACAAGAAAGCAGCGTCAGCTATGTTCAGGCATGCAAGCCAAGCCTCAGTCTTTGAAAGCAACCATTTGGAAACACTTTGGATTTTACTGTCAACCCGGCCCGGGTAAGAAAGGGCTGGACGTGACTCATGTGATTTGCAGAGATTGCAACGGTAAAGTCAAGTATTTCATTCGGATATGACAGAATTGGAAAAAAATCGATTCGTGACCCCAGAAATCGATTCCAGATCGATTCGTTCGATTCCCAAAGATTTGCAGCCCTAATCAGAAGACTACTAGACTGAATATGAACACAGTGTCCAAACATTCAGTGCTAACGTTTGTCAAAACAATTGGTTTGAAGCTTTTTAAACTTAACAATATTATTAATGTTACACTTATATAGCACCTTTATTAATACCACACTCCATTTACACACACCAGCGAGGACTGCATCGAGCACTAGGGGGATCACCCAGGACAGAGTGCCAACAATATCTGGGCATACATACT
>BRDA01009508.1:131274-176510 GCA_036984385.1 Crenuchus spilurus | reverse complement strand
TCTTGAAACAACATATTTTTCCCTTAAAATGATACATTCTCTCAGTTTAAACTTTTGATCTGTGATTTGTGTTCTATTCTGAATAAAATATTGACAAATAAAAGATGGCCATCTCCACATCATTGCATTCAGTTTTTATTCACAATTTGTTTAGTGTCCCAACTTTTTTGGAATCCGGTTTGTACATACTCACACCAGGACAGTTTAAAGTGACTGATTCACTGGACCGCCATGTGAAACAAACCCAAGACCCAAACCTCAAACCCAAGACCCCATTGCAGAAAGGTGAATTTGCTAACCACCAAGACAACATGCAGTGTTGATAAACACTGTTTCATCATATGTTTAAGGCTTTTGTCTTTATCTAGCTATGATATTTGCTGCCATGGTTTGAGGAGACGTTTCAAGCTCAACACCACAAATTTACCTCTGAATTTAGAAGCAATTTAAGACTATTTTCCACACAAACTGTTAGTAAATCAATAAAAGATGTTATAAGCCACACAATGTTCTCACTTTTGTCTTGATTTACCCATCTCTACTCTTGCTCCCTCCCCTCTCCCCCTCCCTGTTCTCTCCTTCCTCTTTGCTGTCACCCCCGTGGCCCCTCTTTCACCCCTTTCCCCTCCCCTGGAGCTTTGAGCTTGCTGCTATACTTAGGTAATTAAGGCCTTGTTATGGGGAGCTGTAAGGGGTGCTAATTAGCAGGTCTGCTGGGCTGCCACATCACACGACACCCCAGGCTGCCGCTTCACCTGAGGCAGCAGGGTTGCCACAGCGACCAGAGACTCAACAGGGTGAAAACCTCCCAAACAAGGCGAGAGATGTGTGAAAGAACAAGACTTTGGTCTACACTGTTTTAAAAAGGTCCATACGCATCTCTTTATATTCATAGACTGAAGTTATTTGCCAATAAATTAACCCTGGGAGCCTTTTTTGAACCTTAGCAAACACATTTACTGTATATTGATATAAGATGTAATGTTTGATGAGCACATCAATGTGCCTGCAGCTGTTTTACTCACTGGCTTGACATTGACTTGCTTTGAGGTGTGACATCTTGTATTTGAGCTCTTTGTTCTTAACCCTTAACATCCTCACCAAGAAAGAAGAAACTGAATTATTTAAACACTTTACACATACAGTAAGATGCACGTCATGGTAAAATCAGGATACAAGCTACAAATCCCAAAACTCTGCAATAACATGTTAATTTTGTTCACACACTAATGGTATTTCAGCATTTGATCCAGTTTATTTCTTGTAGTTTATCTATTTCCTGCTGGTTTGCATTCAGACAAGAAAATGCTGCATTTTCTTACCTCTAGTGAATGTTTTTTAGTCTACCATATCTCTATCAATTGGTAGAGATTACACAATCATGCATTAAGTTCAACTCCTTCTTCAAGAAGATATAGTGACTCAAATGTGCTATACCAAAAAGTTGAGCTAAAGGTTAAATTCTTAAGTCTTTAAAAAAATAAAATAAAAAATTAAACATCTTATCTAGTGCTGGTGAATACAATATTTATGCTACAATATGCTTTACTGAACATATCATGGATATTGTCAGTGCTTTATATCACTCCAAACAGTGCATTTCATTAAATGACAGTATAATTAGGCATGTTTATTTGGATTTAGTGCAACACAACATGTACAAGGGTGAGTCAATAATGATTTGGCTCTGACTGTAAAATTTATTTTAATCGTCCTGCTTTTCAAAACACTGTTTTTATCTGAGCTGTGAGCCACAAATGCACACGTCTTCATCGCTTCATTAGACTGGAATCTCTGTCCTCTTTCAGCTTTTTTCAGGGGACACAAAATACTGTAAGCATCCATTTTCCAGCTGATGGTTGACTTTTGAACATTTTCTTGGTCGGCGACTGAGGACACTTTCATTCGTGCTCCGGCTCATATTGATGATTCCATGTCTCCTCACAAGTAATGATTCTTTTAAAGAAACGTTCACCTTCCTTACAGTATAGGGCCAAGTTTAGTTTGCAGATGTCCAAACGCATCTGCAACTAATCACTGAAGGCTGATCTTCTCTTGTACAAATCATAAGTGTGGCGGCCATTTTTTGTTGCACTGCAGTCATAAATGAACTGACGTAACACATTCAAAGCTATACAGCAGTTATGGAGACAGTGACCTGGTACAGAAAGTGTTGAAAAGACATTTCAGCCAACAGTCTTAATATAACTGAAAATAAAATTGTATTTATAATTTCTGAATATATATATATATACATATAGTATCATAAAAAAACAGAAGTATTGTGATATTTAGCCACATCACCCACCTCTAGTCTTATCCACAGAAATAAAATAAAACCTTCAAGAAAACATGTAAGAAAAGGAGTTAAGTCGAGAAATAGACAGTTTTTCACATGAACACAAAGGTCTCTGTTTTATGAAACACTGGGCCATGAACAAGCTCCAGTATGGAAGCAATGCCATGGCAGAGCCCATCCGTCATAGCAGCCAGCTTAAAATGATTTAAAGATTATTAGATTGCCTAGCAGGAAAGGCCATTACTATTATTTTTATTCCCCTCCTATTTTTTTACTCTCCCCTTGTCTGTTGATGTTTATGATATTGATGATAAATCTTTTCCCTATTGTAACAGGCCTCTATCAGTGACTTAAAAGATTGAGACATATAACCATAAGGGCAGTGTCTAATCTGTTTGAGAGTAAGGGATATTGAAGAATCAGTTAGTCAAGACTGCAGAGAAAATGCTTACATGTAGAATAAATGCGTTAACATAAATGCCACAAATACTTGTTTTCCAAAAGTTTCACATTCCAGGCAATGACAAATACTGAAACGAGACATGTTAACTAGCTAACTGTTAGCTAACTAGCAGCTCATTTATGCCTAGTTCACACTACATGATTTTAGCCCAGTTTTCAAGTCGCCGACCAGTCTTTTGTAGATCATCAACAAAAACCTCTGCTTGGAGGCGTGTCGGGGATGACTCGGGTCTCGCTCAGTTGTGTAGTATGAACTGCTGAAAGACACTTGCCGAGCATTCGCAGATTGATCGCAGACCAGTCACAGATGCCTGGGAAATATTTGACCTGCTGAATATCTGATCCAGTCAGCGACTGTGTCAACAACAGTAACTACCAACAACCAATGGGATTGTGTAGAGAGAACCACGTGTCTGTTAACATATTCTCTCTGTTACTGTTATTGTGACTGCACTGCAACAGTGAAATGGACAGTATGTATGGTACGTAGCGTTAAGGTTGTCTATCAATGAATTTTTACTATGGTTGGTAACCTTAACTCTAACCCTAACATTAACACTATTTACCATTCAGAGTTTCCTGAACATTGACACAGAAGTGCAATTGAATGTTTATTACTGGATCTACTCAACTAGTTATTATTATTATTAATTATTAATGTTACACTTATATAGCGCCTTTCTAGATACCCAAGGACGCTTTACAATTGACACATTCTATTTACACACACTCAACCACACACACCGGCGAGAAGCGGCAGGCAATCGTACACTGTCCCCATTTAGTTATACAGAACTAATAGACACCTGACAGCCAATCAGATAGCAGCATTTCTTGTCTCCAGGGTATAAATTGCATATTTCCCACCCTGTTTATCAATAAAAATGTTGATATTTCTACTAGGGTTTCCACTGACTAGTCAACTAAGATGTCCACCACGCTTGAGATTCACTTCACTGATATGTTCTTAACATCTTATGTTGTGGAATGAAAAAAGTATTTCCAATTATTTAATATATAATTATTTTTTCTCCTCCCAGTGTAGTAGTAGCCATTTAACCCATCCCATCCACTAGGGCCCCCATACTCAAATAGCGGCCTCCGGGCCTTTTTAGGCCCATTGGGCATCTATTTCTGGCCCGCAAGCTGTTTTGAAAAGTTTTTTTTTTTTTTTTTTTTACAATCGCGCTGTCCGCTCTTATTTTGAAATCGCGCACCGCGATCTCAACACAAGGCTGGGGATTGCCTCCATGGCAACAATAAACAGATAGCAGTAAAGCCCTCGGAAACGAGACAGTCACTCACTCGCTCAGCAGCAGCAACACGTTTAACCGACCGGAGCAATAATGGCTTGCTCGAAATTTGCCCCAAAAAGAAAACTGGACAGCGAAAACCGCCAGTCCAGCCAGAATGGACAGAAAGGTTTGCATTCTTTCTACCACCGTCCAGTACTCGCCCTATGTGCTTAGTATGTCAAGAAACTGTTGCAGCAATAAAAATGTGCAATGTGAAACGACACTATGAATCAAAACACAAGCATTTTGAAGAGACATTTCCGCAAAACTCTGAGATCAGAACAACAAAATTAATAAATGCTCTTAAAGCATCATATGAAACATCCAATCAAATCCTCCAGACTTCTTTGACAAAACAACAAAAGGCTGCCTGAAGGCTATTTGCTTTGGATCTTGAACAGGGTTGTTTGGTTTTATTTAGTTATTAATTTTAATTTATGCCCAAATGCAAATAATATTTTTATTTTAGGTATTTATTTAAAAAAAATATTTACAAATATTTTTGTTTTGAATAAAAAGGAAATGTTATAAATGTTATACGTTATATTGTTATGATACGTTATCATACACGGTCCCAATAAATGGCCCCTTGAGTCATTGAAAAAAAAAAAAGTGGCCCCTCATCATTTCTATTTGAGTACCCCTGCACTAGGGTTTCTCCTCAACACTTTGCAATGTCCCTGACTCTAGGAGGATAAAGACAAGCATAAGCCTCCTCCAATGCGTGTGAAGTGGCCACCGCCTAAAATGGACTGAAATGCAACAAATATCTCTCAGCTAAAATTGTAGCATGTTCTGTGCTCTAGGCCCTATGAGCATGCTGGTAACCAAATATTTTTCACAGATGCTCTGAACATTACAGTATATTAACAGTCATACCTTAAATAATTAGAAAAATAATAAAAAAAGGTCATTTCTTTTCTTAATTTATTTCAAAAAGGTAATATATTACATCTTATATTCATTACATAAAAGGTGACATATTTGAAAACATTTTTGTTTTAATGTTTGGCTTTACAGCTCATAAAAATCCAAACTCCAAAATGGACAATTATTAGAATATTTAAACTGAAGATTTAAGATAAGATGAGACAATCCTTTATTAGCCCACAAATTCAAAAATCTGAGTAAATTGCTATTCAAATAGTATAAATATGTATCTCAGACAACTGCTGGATTTGTAAAATGAAGTCACTCCTGAATCAGAGACAGAAGAAGAATGAATCTCTGAATCTCAGAAGAAGAATCTTATTTGGGCTAAGAAGACAACAGACTGCACAGTTCTCTTTTCATTTCAAAGTAAATTTTGCATTTCATTTGGAAATCAAGGTCCTAGAGTCTGGAGGAAGAGTGAAGAGACACACAATCCAAGCTGCTTGAGGTCTAGTGTGAAGGTTCCTGCACACTGTGATGGTTTGGGGAGCCTTGTCATCTGCTGGTGTTGGTCCACTCTGTTATATCAAGTCCAAAGTAAACACAGCTCTCTCACATGAGATTTTAAAGCACTTCATGCTTCCATCTGCTGACAAGCTTAATGGAGATGCATATTTACTTCTCCAGCACCTGCCTACAGCACCAAAACTACTACTGAATGTTTTACTGAGCGTGATATTACTGAGCTTGACTGAGCATTCAACTTATGAGCTATGAGCTACCAAACTGATCTACATGATTTTTTTTCATGATTTCAAGATTCTATTTTATTCCTTATATTTTCTTTTTTTTTATCTTCTTCATTCTATCTGATGTATGACTTTATTTTTCAGTTAATAGGTTCATTGTGACGTGTGCGAGTAGTCGTAGTGCCAAACATTCCCAGCTTTTCTCTGCTGTTGGATTGACTGCAATCATGTTGCTGATATCAGCTAGTAACGACAGTCGTCTGAAAGGCCACTGGGTTCCCTTGTGGATCTCATGGCTCAGGAAGCTCTGTCTCCTCTCCTGTCTGTCTACGGGCTGTAAATCAGCAGCTCTTCTGGATTAGCAGAGCTGAGAGGTGCAGCTGCGGCGGCATTTTCTGCTGTTTACTTCAGGATCACCCCCCAAAGCCCACACACTGCTCTACTGCACCTTCACCACCAAAGGAGAAAATAATACACCTGCAGATATTCGCCCACATAAATAATGTACATGCTGTAAGGCAAATGTACAGGGAATTAGTCTTTCAGATGGTTTTCATTTCCCTATTGTTTGCGTCATTAGCTGCTGACACTGAAGAAAAGGATTATAGTGAGTGTTTGATGGAAACAGGCAGAAATGTAGCTTGATGGCTGTAGAATGGGGGAGGAAACGGTCGAGCAGTGATGTTTGAGGAAATTAAAGGGCCCCTAGCCGGCATTTCCTTGTATTTTATTGTTTCCCCTCAGGTCCAGTTATGACATTTGAATGCTTTTATGTACCAGTCATAATTCATTTTTTACGTGATCATTTTTCCAACTTCTCTATATCCCTTAGAATTAAACAGACGGTGCATTTAACACTGATGTATAGTACTATAGAAAATTAGATTTAAAATATTTATCTGCCCAGTACTCAGAAAACATTAACATTACAATAAATATATTCAACTGTAATACAACAGAAAGTACTTTGGCATAAGTCCATATGTACTTTCTAAACCTCTACATGGCAGTTTTCTAATATTTGTAGTCATCATCCAGTACCTGGTTTAGTTAATCAATACTTCATTATATTAAATCTAATGTGCTACTGATAAATTTAACAAATCCACCAATGTGGAATTTTTGGGTCTGATACAACAAACGTGCCAATAATTTAATCATGATTTTAATTAGCTATTTTAATGTTAATAATGTAATGGAATGCAACACGTTATATTAGACCTTCATGGATCAATAAAGGGAATCACAGATTGGCCAGCAGAGGGTGCTGTGAGGTCTAGATGAATGCAAATTTCCACTGAAGAAGCTAAAGGTAGGACACAAAATCATCAGTTGGGATTGTCAGCCATAATTTCAATATGGAGCCATACCTCAGTAAGCTGTAATGTCACAAAATACACTATACACACACACACATATGTATATATATATATATATATATAGACCCTTAACAATTTCTTGGAAATAAATGCATTTGAACCATTTTTGTCATTTCTACTGTAGTTTATAAAGTGGATCAAAGTATCTAGGAACCTTTAATTAGTAATTAATAATGTCACACAAAGGCCTATTTATTTTACTCTTAAACATGGGAAAGACAAGAGAACACACTATTCAAGTAAGGTAGACGTGTTGACCTTCATAAATCAGGCAATGGCTACAAGAAAATAGCCCAGGGGTGGCCAACCCTGGTCCTGGATGGCCGCATTCCTGCACAGTTTGGTGCTGTCACTGCTCCGACACTAAACCTGCTAATTGCCTGCTGAGTTGAATCAGGTGTGTTTGATCAGGGAGATCACCAAACTGGGCAGGAATGCGGCTCTCCAGGACCAGGGTTGGCCACCCCTGAAATAGCCACTCACCAGCAAATGCCCTTATCTACAGTCAGAGCAATCATCAAAACGTTCAAAACATCTGGAACTGTGACAAACAAGCCTGGAAGGGGACACAAGTGTATCTTGCCACCATGCACGATGAGAAGGATGGTAAGAGAAGTAAAAAGTTCTCCAAAGCTCACTGTAAGAGAATTGAATCAAATGGTAGCATCTTGGGGTTATGAGGTCTCCCAAACAACCATAAGGCGCTATTTATACATGCCAACAAGCTGTTTGGGAGGCGTGCATGGATAAAGCCTTTTCTGAGTTATACTCATAAGCGTAAATGGGTGGAGTTTGCCAAGTGGTAAACTTGGGATCATGTGCTTTGGTCAGATGAGACCAAAATAGAGCTTTTTGGTAACAAACACTGTAAGCATAACACTAAAGATGAGTACGCAGAAAAACACCTCATGCCCACTGTTAAGTATGGGGGAGGATCAGTGATGCTGTAGGTCTGTTTCTCCTCCACAGGACCTGGGAACCTTGTAAGGATACATGGGATCATGAACTCTGTGAAATATCAGGACATTTTGAATCAGAATCTGGTGGTCTCTGCCCAAAAGCTGAAGATGGGTCATCACTGGGTCTGTCAGCAAGATAATGACCCTAAACATGTGACCAAATCTACTCAAAAATGGTTCACAAGGCACAAAATCAAGCTCCTATCATGGCCATCTCAGTTCCCAGACCTCAACCCAATAGAAAACATGTGGGGTGAGCTGAAGAGGAGAGTGCATATGAGAAGACCCAGGACTCTGGACAATTTAGAGAGGTGGTGCAAAGAGGAATGGTCGAAGACACCTCTTTCTGTATTCTCCCATCTTGTTATTATTTTTTTATTAATCCTTTATTTATACAGGAAAATCTCCTGAGACTCAGCGTCTCGTTTACAAGAGAGACCTGTTCCACCAGACAGTAACATACAGTTTTGATATAAAACATAAAAAGTAACATACATGCATACAAATCATTCAAAACAAGTGCAAGTACCTATAAATGTGTTCTCCAAACCTTTCAACATAGCTTGTGAAGAGTTATAGAAGATTAAGTGCTGTCTTGTTGGCAAAAGGAGGTTGTACAAAGTACTAAAACCAGGGGTGCCAATAATTGTGGCACACATGATTTCATTCAAAATATTTATTTCTTAATGTGTGATATTTTTCCTGGATCTGTCCAATAAATGGTGATCCGATATGTATCTCGATTCATGTAGTACGATACGATTCAGAAACGATATATTTTAAATTGGATTGATTTGGTTCGGTTTGATTCAGTAGGATTTCGATACAATTTGGTTCAATATAATCGGGTAGGAAATAATACAAGTTACTTGTTTAAAATAGATAATTTTACATTGATTCAACATAAGTTAATACTAAAAATGTCTTTTTGCTTGCATTCAAATAGATTAATGAAATACTAGAGAAGCAGTAAAGTTGTATTTCACATGTGAATTCAGAATCAGTAAAATACTGTCGCATTGGGATGTTGTACTAGGGCTCCAATATTTTTAATCAAGTCCCCAAAGTCCTCATTCTCCACCACACAGTATGGTCTTAAGTCTTTGACAATGAACCGGGTTATTGAAGCCGTTATTACTTTGGCTCTACCTGAGTTGTGGTCGAGTTTTGGCTGGAAGAGAAGAAGTCCTGTTTTTATGTGTTATTGTCCTGTCGTGTCTTTGGGCTAGCAGTGCTAGCATCCTAATCACCACTTTCACCATGTCGTCTCACCAAATTAGTAGTGAGGTTTGCTGTAATACCGCTGTACTTGATTGCGACTTTGCATTCTTTCCAAACAACAACGGTTTTGTCTAGTTTTCCGTTCTTTGTGTTAAAACCGAACTTGACTGATGAGACGTGACTGTGACGAATATCACGACAGTTAATCAGAGAGAGAGAGAGAGAGAGAGAGAGAGAGAGAGAGAGAGAGAGAGAGAGAAGCAGAAACACCAAATCAATTGACAGCTATTTAAACGGGCCATCAGCCGGTTTATGCTACAAGTAGACCGATTCAGGGGTCCATGTACTGATGTATTCACATCATTTACATCAAAACCGGACTTCCGATTCAAATCAGTTATTTTTTACACCCCTAATATATATATATATACCATACAGTCTGTCCTAATGTTTGTGGACAGCCCTTCTAATGAGTGCATTCATCTACTGATGCAGATGTACAAATGCACACACACAGCTTGTCTAGTCCCTGTAGAGAAGTATTGCCAATAGAATAAGACTCTGGAGAAGATAAACATGAACCTACTGACACCATGTCTAGTTAGGCTATAAAGCCCCCCAGTATTGAGCTCTGGAGTAGTGGAACTGTGTTGTCTGCTCCATCCAGTACTTTTGGGATGAGTTGAGGATGAGGTGGTGGTGGTGATCATCTGAGATCCTGACTCCACTAATGCTCTTGTTGCTGAATACAATCAAATTCTCACAGCAATGCTCCAGAATGTAGTAGAAAGCCTCTCCTGGACTTTAGAGACATTTACTCAGGAGGATAAACTCTTTTAATAGTTTTGATTTTGGAAGAAACAGTGAATGAGAAGGTGTCCCAATACTTTGTGTCTATGATGCATGCTCTTTAAAGGAAGCCATATGAAGACAGATGATTTGCTGGAAATGGGGAGATAGAGTGAGAAATACAGAGATAGGATGTGTGGGCAGTGTTTGCGGCAGGCTGAATAGATGAAGAAGAGCGTGGCAGTGACACTGGGGCACCGTGCTTGGGGCTGGACATACTGTTTTACTGGTACTTACAGGCACAAAGAGCATGACACAGGTCTGTGTTAGTGTGTATGTAGTTGTGTATGTTTGGTGGGTGTATGTACTGATGTGGTGTCACCAGAGGTTATAAGAAGTAGGGAGGATGCCAGCATAAATAGAATATTTGTGTGTGGGTTGAATTTGAGAGACGAATAGAAAGATAGAGTTGGGGGGGGGGTGTTTACAGTAGCCTATGTTGCATGTGTGTGTTTGAAGAAGAGAGAGAATAGACGAGCGAGTGAGGCTGACTGTCTGATTAAGCTCTTTCTCTGGATGGCTGCCACAGGGAAGCTCTAGAGGCTGACCAGTTTGTTTTCTTTGTGCCGCTCTTTTCCTCCTCTTTGTCACCCACGCTTACTCTCTGTGCCAGCAGTGCTCTGTGGTCCCTCTCTCAATTTTCATTACTTTCTATCTTTTCTTCTCTGTCTGTATCCTTCTCTTTCTCTCACTCAGATAGGGATGTATCACTTCATCACAATAATAATATGTTTAATGATGTTGTAAAACAGTACTGACTTTAATTAATAGTATATGTGCAGAGATTGGTGGCACATAGTGGTTCATTTTGTAGTGACCACTAGATAGCAGTGCTGTAATCTATCTTCAGCCATTAGACTTTCCCACTCTAGCAAAACCAAGTACTATAAGGATGAACCACTGACAGATTTAAGTCTAACCCTAACCCTACAATTGCAAGGCCGAGAATTTATTTGATACTTCATTAAAAGGTACAGTAATTGTTTTCATTTTTATTTTTACCCGATTTTCACCTCAATGTGTTTGGTATCTAATCGACCCGCCTATTTATTGACACTTCATATCACTTTTAATGTCCCTGACTCTAGGAGGGTGCAGAATAACACAGGCCTCCTCCAATGCATGTGAAGTCAAACTCCGCCTCTTTTCGAACTGCTGCCAATACATCGCCGATGGCAGATGCCTGAGCCAGCCGACATTGCTTAGTAGTGTTGGGGAGAGAGTGCCATCTTACCCGCCTGGAGAGAGCACAGACCATTTTTGAATGCCTGATTAGAATAAGCTGTAGATAGGATGCAGCCGTTAGCCTATTTTTGATCAACATTAAATAATCAAATGCCCAAAATGCAGTGGTGCTTGAAAGTTTGTGAATGTTCTATATTTCTGCATAAATGTGACCTAAAATATCATCAGATTTTCACACAAGTCCTAAAATTAGATAAAGAGAACCCAGTTAAACAAATGAGACACAAATATTATACTTGGTAATTTATTTATTGAGGAAAATGATCCAATATGACATATTTGTGAGAAACAAAAGTATGTGAACTTTTGCTTTTAGTATCTGCTGTGACCCCCTTTACAGAAATAACTGCAATTAAACATTGTGGTAAACTGTTCTTTAACCATTCTCTGGTAGAATGACTAGTTCTATTTTGGTCTCATCCGTCCACAAAACATTGTTCCAATAGTCTTCTGGCTTGTCCTCGTGATCTTTAGCAAACTACAGACGAGCAGTAATGTTCTTTTTGGAGAACAGTGGCTTTCTACTTACAACCCTGCCATGCACACCATTGTTGTTCAGTGTTCTCCTGATACTGGACTCATGACCATTATCATTAGCCAGTGTGAGAGAAGCCGCCAGTTGCTTAGAAGTTACCCTGGGGTCCTTTGTGACCTCGCCGACTATTACACGCCTTGCTCTTGGAGTGATCTTTGTCATCCCATTGATTGAAAACACTGGACTCTAATTTAACCTTCAAATGAACTTCTAATCCTAGAGGTTCACATACTTCTTTCATTCACAAATGTGTCATATTGGATCATTTTCCTCAATAAATAAATGAGCAAGTTTTTGTCTTTTTTGTTTAAATGGGTTCTCTTTATCTACTTTTAGGACTTGTGTGAAAATCTGATATTTATATTTATGCAAAAACTAACGATCATATTTTAATTTTACATTTAATGACTTTATATTTTTGGAGAAATAAAATAATATTGAACAATGTTTTTAGTTCTTAGAATCTGTATTAGTGACAGTAAGGGTGACTTTCATATTCATATTGGTTGGGCATTACTCTCTGTCTTTCCCCCCTCTGCCTCTTTCTCCTTCTTTTAAAATAAGATGTTCAGCTTTGTTTGCTCAACCTTCCACATAACTTGAAGAAAAGGGCTTCAGAAACGCCCTCTATGAAGAGAGAGTCATTATAATTGCTTATCAGTTTGGCTCTCATTGGAGCCTTTGACTGATTCTCTTTGTCTGCCTCTTTATAGAACTGTCACGAATAAAAGATGAGTGTCATTTGCAGAGGTGGCACTGCATGCATGGTGATGATAGATTGTTCATATTTATCTGTGCACAGGGGCTCGCAGTGGAAGGGGGAGATGACTGAGGCCTACAGTAATGTTTGAAGTACTGTAGGTATGAATGTCCTTTGGCCTCAGTGGGTGAGGATGATCTGAGAGCTCAGTGGTGCCTAGCTGTTGAGGCAGCTTTCCTATTCACAACACAGCATGTTTTTACTATGTAATTAAGCAAAGGCATGGCCCAGAACGGAGGCCAAGGCCAGGAGGAGCTGGTCAAATGTGATTAGAGGAGATTTTGGTGAAATAATCCCCCCGAATAAGCTGCTCAGAGGGGCTCAGTAGCTTCCATGAGGAAAACGGTGCCTCCAGCCCCATTTTCCCTCAATCTCCCGCTCGTCCACCCCCTGCCTCGGCTAGTCCACCACCTGCCTGCCTGTGGACACTCTGTGGCTTCTCTGGGGATACAGTAGAGCTACTCACGCTACTGCTGATGAAGAGGCAGATTTCCAACCAGCTGCTCTTCCTCACTGAAGAGTCTTGTGTAGACACAGTCTGTGCTTTGGCTGCTGATGACTATTGAGGATGTGGCACACATAGTGCTGGGGGGAAATCTGTATAGTGTAGAGCTGAGCACTACTGGGAAAAGTCATACTGCAAACAGTGAACAAAAAATTGACCTAGTGATCATTTTGAAATGGAATGTCTGAAATGAATATCAGCAATTAACAACAATAACATGGTTGTGTTCAGAGTACATTAATGTAGTTCTTCAAAATTGCTGTAATTGTTCATATTAATATATACACTAACTTATTATTAAATAAATGTTACTATTTTGCTCTGAATTCTTGGATGTTATGCTCATTTTTACATCAACTTCTTATTGGGTTTATCACTGTTACAAATACAATGTATGAAATACATTAAATACAACTTCATATTTGAGAAATGAATGCATGAATGAAAAGCAAAGAAGGAAATTGAGGAGTGTATATACTTGCCAGACAATTTACCTGATCATGCTGACTTTACTATTAGATGCACTGTGATCATTTCTGTGTGTAAACACATTCAGGATAAAATTCAGATTGCAGAAGGCTCATTTTGTATTTGTGAAACAATATGTAAGTAGAAGGTGAAGCTGTATTCTTACACATTTGTTTACTTTCACAAAATTCTACTCAGCAAATAATCACAGCTTTATTATTTACATATAAAATCCACAACAGCATCATATTTTTAACAGAATAGCAGATCTGCTTTTTTGCATAAATCTTAGATTACTGTCTCCTTGTATTTGTTTAATGCTGTGTATTGTTTATACAACTAAAACACATATTCTGCCCATATAACTGTTCTTTTCTGCACTGTATGTCTTTTTTAGACATTGAAGCCTCTGATCTCGACATTGTAATAACTCTTTCCAAGCTTTGTTTGCTGAGCTTGGATAATGTGACACATACTTTCTCTGGAACACTTGATATGATGTGATCAACAAAAGCACTTTTTTGGCTTTTGAGTGCAGAGTAATGTAATCAGTGACCTACTAACGGGTAGGTTCTGCTTAGGATGATGAGCTCTGTGACCCATTGCACTTGTTTAGGGATCATGGTTGTAGCTTTGGGGCAATGTTGCACAAACAAACACATACAGAAAGTCATCCAAATACACATAGAACCTTTTCTTTTTTTCTTCTTTTTTAACATTATTACCTGATTTTCTCCCCTAATGTGTTGGTAGCCAATTGACGCACCCCTTTGCTGATTCTCCCTGTCATTTGCAATGTCCCTGACTCTAGGAGGGTGCAGTAGGGTGACCAGACATCTTCTTTTACCCAGACATGTCCTCTTTTTGAGACTTAAAAAACATGTCTGGGCGGAATTTCACAAACGCCCGGGATTTTGTTGTACTCGAGAAGCGTTTTGTTCACAAACTAGTCGTGCCCTCCCACTATTCCGTTCAGTTCACTTGAGTGAAATGTTACACTATATTAAATGTACTTGGGTGAGCATTAGGACCCAGTAGAAATCCAAGCTGGTTTCCCTTTAGGCCGCCTACTGTGATGGTCCGGCAGGATCATGCCCCTCCAGCCCACCAGAGGTCTCCAATGCCGTACTCTAAGAACAATACCCCTCCCAGCCACCGGAGGTTGAACTCACCGGAATACTAACATTCATCACCATAGACATTAGATTGCTATTTAAGCTAAGCTAAATCATTATATCTTTGCGAGGTCTTGATTATGGTTAACATTTCATTTCTGAGCGTTTCCCGTGTATGGTCTACTTGGTATTTGGATATTCTGCCTGGATTTGGATTCTGTCTTTGGATTTGCTCTCTTGGTTTTGTTTGCCTGATATATTACAACCCAGAGTTCGTTTGTCGCCTCGTGTACTCGGTTTGTCATTAAAGTCAAACTTGCACTTGGATCCTTGCCTGACTCTTCCGTTACACCTACAAGCTCACCGATTGGCTCCGTCATTTCTTGCTAACGTGTGATTGGCCGTTGCCGCTGTCACTCCCTCAAACAGCATCCGATTTCACCTGTAAGTAATTTACATGTTGAGCGTTTGTTCTGTCGGTGTCACGTCAGCTAGACGTATTTTAATATCAGAGGTTTAATAATAAAATTTATAAACATTTGAGTCTGTGTGCGTGTGTCTACCAGTCTGTGATAAGCCATCTATTTAGATGCCTCTAAGTTGAACTATTATCAAAATAATCCTTATTTTGCTAATAATTCTTAACAGTGCTTATTTTTGCTCAAAAATGAGTTATAATTATGTGTAAATGAGGTTTACTGAGTGTACATTCCAAACATAAGTGTAACATTAGTGATAATGAGCTGAAGTGAAGTTGACTGAAAAGAATTAGGTGATAATTTTATGCTACATGCTTTTAACAGTTTATTATTTTTAATAATATGTAATAATGTATTAATATTTTATTAATGATTAATATTAATTTTATTATTTTATTATTCATAATAAATTTCCTAGTTATTAATAGTAGATTATTAATAGTAACAAGTAATTATTAATAAAATATAAATCATAATTTGTCACTATTTATTAATAATTAATAAGAATACAATTTATGTTCAAGCACAAAAAAACAAAACAAAAAAACAAACGGCTGAGGTGTCCTCTTTTTCGTCATCTCGGATCTGGTCACTCTAGGGTGCAGACTAACACAGGCCTCCTCCAATGCATGTGAAAAAAGCTCACTTAGTGTCCATTTCACTCATTTAATGTATCCATCTCTTATGGTTGGTTGGAGTCAAGGTCCAGTCACAATTCATAGAGTGTGTTTACTTCTAGCAGTTAAGTCAAATCTGAATATGATCTGATCTCTCTACACAGTAAATCTGCTAGTGTTAAATCAACACTATTAGAGTTAAATTAACACTGGGAGTGTTACATTTCATACTGCTGTAGATCCTGCATATGTTTTATATTCGTATGTGTTTATACTTCAAATACACTTTATGCACTTCACTGGAATGCATCCCCAGAGAGCCCAGACCATGTCTGATTTTACTTCCCTGTGTTGTCATGTCCATTTTACCTCCAACCTCGTTTATCCTGTATCTTGTGTTTCATTGTTTATCTTCTCACTAACCACCAGTGTGTTCAATGTAGGCAAGGTCAGTCTCTGACCACTTCTAAATGTAGTTTGTTTGATCCGTTCACAGTCCAGTCACAGTGCATCCTAGATGTACTTACTGTATGTCTGGCTTACAGTGGTCAAATGAAATCCATCAGTGATCCAATCACTGAAAACGCATGTTAATAACCTGTGTAAGCGGCCTCTGCTCTGTAGCTCCTGGGTGAATTTCGGATACAAGCTGCTGTTGAGTTATAAAACACTTGTTAACCTTCGACCACATGGATATTAGCTTCAAAGATTACAGTCAAATATCATTATGATCAATTCACAGCTGCATAGGTATGTGAAAATGCTTCATCTCCCTGTTGACAAAGATCATATGACAACAGTAACAAGTAATTGGATTGCAATTGGACGCAGTCACACATGTGTACACACAGACACACTCAAGCCCACTCTGGGAGCTGATACTGCAAATTGGGTTTGATGATAGCTTTTGTGCAAAGCACTCTCTGGACAAATATAGTTTATTATTTCAGCAAAATAAAGAACAGACCTATTCCGGCCATGTGGACTGCCGTGCAGCAGCGAGGCAACACATATGGTCCCAACCATTTCCGGCTTCCCTCATACCACTTTTCTCAATTAAAACCCAGTAGAGGCCGGCCAAGAGGTGGCCACTCACTTATCATCCACAGTAAAACCCAGTGTTGGGTGGACACACATGATTTATGCACTGGAAATTATAAAGCCCTGTAGCACAACTGTATATCTAGGGCAAATATACATCTGAGGATATGCCAACCATGTTAACCAGGGTTTGTTCCCACTGAAACCTTTTTGATTGCCTGATAGTTTATGTAAATGTGGTTAATTGTAAATCAGTGTGGGGCTTTCTCAATAGCTTATAGACAAAGACTGTGTTGAGTTGACCTTGTGTTAAGAAATGGAACCTTTACACATAAAATGAAGTAGATGTTGTGCGTCATAAAAGACAATTAAATTGTGATTTTTCATAAGTAACATTAACAACCCACATTTTCCATTAACACTTACCATATACATGGTCAAATCTGAATATTATGACCTTATCTGGATTGGAATGAACTCTGGGCCTGGGATGCTACAGATGCAACATGACATAGTGATTGCTGTGTTCATTACAGAAGGTAACTGGTCCACTGTGGTGCATCGTTCTGTACCACTCACTGGAGTTGTTATTCCTCTCTGGCATCAATGTCCCTTGGGCCCAGTTATGCCATTGATATCACCTCATGTTTTGTTGAGTCTGGTTCCTCCCAAGGTTTCTTCCTCCAGCTCTGAGGGAGTTGTTCCTTGCCACTGTCGCCGTTGGCTTGCTCACCGGGGATTAGGGATTAATGATTTGATGTCTGTTATTACTAACCCTGTAAAGCTGCTTTGTGACATCAGTTGTAAAAAGCGCTTTATAAATAAAATTGGATTGGTTTTTTATTCTGTTGCTATTCTCTATATCAGCAGTTTGTAGCCAATGCACTCTTTATAAGTATGCAAAATCTCAAATCAATCCAGTGTAAAGTGTATTAATAATACATACACTGCATCTCTCAGGGTAGGGAGGGGCTTGTTAGCACGAACACTGTGTTATTATCAATGACCTTCCAGGGATGGGAGGCAGACATGAAGCTTCTGGTCCACAGCTTGCTCTTGTTGGTTGTGTTGACTTTTCAAACAAATAAAATACTCTGCACCCTTGCTGGCTAGTGATGGATGATGGATGGATTCCTGGAATAGATGAAACCATATGACAAGTAGCTGTCATCATACTATTGTCTTTTGATTGTCTTGCTGCTGGCCTCTGCTACCTTTGATGCTGAGCTATTGGATGATGAATTTGGTGTCTCGGATTTAGAGATTTTTTTCATACTAGTTTGTGTGCTTCACGCAACACTCCCCACGGTAATGAAGAAACACTGTAGCATGCTACTTAAATCATATGCTGACCCTGATGTTGATGTTGTGTCATGAGGAAAGGGGGCCGTGTGAGGCAAATCTTAATGATGTATGAGGTGGCCAATGATATCATTTTCATGATACGTTGAGTAACTGAATTTTAATCTAAATCTAGCATGTCAGCAACATAACAGAAGCCAGACGGCACCGCAGTTGAGAAAGGATGGACTCATTGTTGGTACACATTGTAGGTTTATAACTTATCCTCTTCCATGCACAATCTGTCGTAGTCACCCTCTAGCACACATAAGTGGCCACAGGACTGATGTATGATGGATATTTTTGCTTGGTAAGCTATTTTCAACCCAGCAGTGACATTAAGGTGTTTAAAAATCCCAGCAGCCTGGATAGTATACTCAACCCAGTGCCACATACACTACCATTCCATTCACTGCTGGACTGAGAATAGTTCACCTCACAAATAATATCTGGTCATATGGTGGTACATTTCCATTAATGGATGGGGTAGAGGGGGGTGATAAATTGTGACATGACAGAAGGGCTACAGTCAGTAATTGTAAATCAGCAAAGTGTACTTATATGGTAGGTGGGCCTAATAAAATGGTAAATGAGTGTAAGTACATATATTATAAGGTAGGTATACCATACAAACTGCCAGTTCAGTGTATTTAAATGGCTTTAGATGCCTTTTATATCAATGGACAAATGGTTCATGTTTTAAATGCATTTGCAAATAAATACAGTATTTTACATCAGCATAATCATTGCAAGGAAACTAACACATAGTAACTTTGTCGAAGGAACATACACTGACACATACATAAGCTTATTATGTCAACTCATCATTTATTCCAATAGACAGCAAAATGGCAGATGTATATGTTTACACTCATTGTCCATTTTATCAGCTCCACTGATCATATAGGTGCAGTTTGTAGTTCTACAATTACAGACTGTAGTCCATCTGTTTCTCTGTATACTTTATTATCCTTCTTTCACCCTCTTTTACAATGATCAGGATCTTCACAGGACCACCACAGAGCAGGTATACCTAATATAAAGGGATGCACAGTTGGAATCAGCCAAGCAAACAGTTGGCAAGGAATCTGAATCAGAAACTAATCAGAATCAACCAATAAGTTTCAGGATCAACACACTTTTATTAACATGTTGTTGTTGTTGTTATGATTATTGGTGGTGTAAGAAAATATAAAATACTCAAAAATGTTAACATTATGTTTTCTAATACTGTATCAATTCTTAAGAACACAGTATTGATTTTGAATGAATAGTTTACATGCAGAGATTAATGGAGCAGTGGTTCTTTTTTAGTTGCATTTAAACCCGAACCACTAGGCAGCAGTGTTGTAGTCTGTGTTCAGCTATTAGACTCTTTCAATGCAACATAAGCAAGTAGAGTAAGAGTGCACCACTTACCAAAATACAGCCCTAATGTTTCATAGTATAATGTATTCATGGGTTGCAGCTGACGTCACAAATGAATCTGCCGCCATAGTGGGTACCTACTGTCTGATTCATGCCTTCAATACTCTGTGCTGTGGGGTATGACAACAAGAAAGGAGGTAAAGGATTATAATTTTATAGGCTTCCCAAAGACAGACCGGAGGGAAAACTTGCTTGCCAAGATCAAACAGGCAAACTGGACAACCAAATGCAGTCAACCTTTCAGTGCACATTTTATCTCCGGCGAGTAACTCTTGGTTAACAACTAAGTTAGTGTAAACTAAGCTAGTCAAACTGTTTGCTAGCCAAACTGTATAATATGATGTTTCCTCAGACTGTGGTGTTATTAGATTCAAGCTAAATAACTTTTAGGGTTGTCAATTTACAATCAACGTTTCTTCACACATCTGAAGCTAAAAATAAATATGTTACGATGTGGTGTTTAGTCACATAGCTTAGCTAAATAAGCAAATGCTTCAGCCTACACCTACATCTGTCAATTTTCGTTAATTATTTACTTAGCTAATTAACTATGTTTATGCTTCTATTTTATTAATTTTCAATTTTTATATTTTTGTATTGCAATGTTTGGCAAGGTTTGTCAATGAATTCGACAAGGCCAGTGGTCAGAAAAGCTCAGGTGATAATAAATATGTTGTATCCATTTTAAGAATTTTCTTCTGAGTATCGTTTCTGCTCTGTAGAGTTCATGTGCGAAGTTTGCTCCATTGTTTTTGTTGTGTGAGGTACTCAACATGGCGGCAAAACCATGTGACTGCAAGGCATGTACTGTATAATAGCATTCAGTACAATATAATAGAGACTTTAGAATGGCCCAGTTGAGTTTGTCTGTTCTGTTGTAGTTTTTTATAAGCATAAAAATATCAAATGAAACATTATTTAGCCACATGCTAAGGCACTAGCATCAAGCTAACATGCTAGGCAAAATATGCAGCAATACACATTGATGGTTACTCCCCTAGCATTTGGGACCAGATGCTATTCATGCCTTTCATTTGCACATTCAGGGCTTTGAATTGTTAATGTAAATATGTTGAAGCAAATGAAACTGCTGTGGTCTCGTGTCATGTTCCTAACTATCTAGTTGTATCAGGTTGTGTTAAATTATGGTTGTATGTACACTGCAGGAAGATAACTCGGGACTGGAGATACCTGGGTTAGAATTTAATGCAGAACATGCTGTAATGAAAATGTATCTGATAAAGAAACATGATGCAGCTGTGCATACATCAAGGCACTAAAGTGAACTGTGAGTGTGTGCATGTGTGCTGTTTTCTGGGTTTTGGCTGCGTGACACTGCGCCGTAAGCCGTGTGATCGCACTCGGGAGCTACGAGGAGACAGCATGGGAGAAAAAACCCACTGCCTCCCTGGGCCATTTCTGCTTTAGTGAAACAAGGCGGATAAAAGCCCTCTGACTCATATTCTCGCAACGTTGCTGCAAGCTTTTCACCACATTGCTTCTGCATGAAAGTGGTTATATTATACATCTCCCCCTATCTGCTCTCTTTCTTTCTCTCTGACTATATCCCGATGATGCGGGTTGGTGGCTCTGTTCCAGTGTGCCTACTGTGTCACATCCTACAAACTCAGACTTTTGGCATTCCGCTCAAGTCTCACTTCATTCATTCATTTAAACAGGCTTACTCCATTATTTATAAAACAAACACGCTGTTATTGACACTTTAGGATTTAGAACATTTTAATTTCTATGCAAATTGAAGTCAGCTTCATAGATGTGCACACATACAGTAGATGAGCACACAATGGAAGGCAGGCGGGGCAGAGGCTGGAAGCCTACACTCTCTGAGGGGCTGCCTTAGGAGAATGAGGATGGAGTATTCGACTGAATGCTTTGGAGATGACTGTGATGTTAATCAATTATAAATACAGAGACAGAGAGGGGAGAGCTAATGTTACTGTAATCATGAAGCATGCATGTTCCTTTCCATTGTCCCTGTTTTTACAGAGAGACTTTCTCTACTACTTCTAGTGGCTTCCTAATAATATACACATCAACAGTTTCTGATTCCAGCTTTGGAGATCTTACACACTGTGATTCTCAAAATTAGCAGCACTCTTAGACAAAAAATCTAATTTAGGCCTTAGCACTTTATGCTGTGGTCCTATAGTCAGATAATCTGTTATTTTTAAGCAGTAAATATGTTATTTATGAAGCAGTAAAAATTTTCAAGTGACAAGGTTCCATCATCTGCAGAACATTATATGGAGAGTTCAATTTTTCTAACTTTCTCCACCATCCACAGTGAGAGAATAAACTGGATAATGAATTTTTCCTATTTGAATTTCAAGTACATGCTCAATGCTCTTATAAAATAGTAATAAATAAATAAACTGTATCTAACTTAGTATATCAGATTCAAAAGAATAAGTAAAAACTCTAGTAGCAGTGGCTGTATTTGTCAAAGCTTTTGTTCATTTGTGTATATAAAAAGGTACAGATTGTCAATAGTCTTATAAGTAAGATTATTTGAGATTACTTAACACATCAGTGTAATTTAAGGTAATCCAGTAGTAGCATAAAACCAATTAAATCTCAATTTTATTTTTCTGCCAATGTGATTGTACACAACAGAATTTGACCACTGCGTTTAACCTGTGCAGTGAAACACACACACTAGTGAAAACACTAAGCTGTGAGAACATGTGCCCAAAGCGGTGGGCAGCCCTATCCATGGCACCCGGGAAGCAGATGAGGGTTAGGTGCCTTGCTCAATTGCACTTCAGTCATGACCTGCCCGGGGATCAAACCAGCAATCCTCCTGTCACAAAACTAGATCCCTTATCACCAGGCTTGTTACCTGTATTATCCTCACACGTTTAGTATGTTGCCTTCATGTCTGAGATTCGCGTTTATGAAATGAGCACATGAATGCTACCACAATGTAGTATTTTTAGTGGATTTTTTACTGAGCCCCAAGGTTCATAGTTGGGAGTGTGTCAGTTATAAAACATGATGCCTGTATGGATGTTGCTCCTACAGTAGACGGTGAGTGTTTTCACTTATTAGATGCAGTTTTGCATACTGTGCAGTTCCAGTTTGTATGCATTTTGTGCACAAAATGCATTTATACTGATGAGGAGTAGCAACAAAGCTAACGACAAGCACCCACAAGGTGTTGTGTTATGCACAGATATTAAAACAAATGTAAAAACAAAATGATTATTCTTCTGGCGTAATCTTGTGGCCAAAAACTATTTGAAAGCATTTAATGACTTAATTTTGAACTCAAAGGCAACAATAGATCTGTCACCTTTATTATATAATCAACTGATCTCAGCCCACCAAGCTGATCCGCCATCTATTTAGTTTTTATAATTTGTCTCAGGGTGTTTTCACACCAACACTATTTGATGTAGTTCAAACAAACTCTGGTTCGTTTGCTCTCTTGGCGCGGTTTGTTTCGTCCAGTGTGAAAACAGTAATCTAACTCGGGTGCAGATCAATCAAACCGTACTGAGACCAAGAGGATGTGGTCTCAGTTCGGTCCCAAACTAACTCAGGTGTGGTTCACTTGTGGTGAGACTGTGATCTGACCCCTGACCCGAATATGGTGTAACTCCACAAGTCTGAGCTAAACGGAGACCTGGTTAGCGCTTAAACTGTACTATAGCTGCTGTCACGTGTCACTAACACACCGTCACGTGCACTGTCTCACAGCAGATAAGTGAAAGCTCTCAAGACAGTTAAACAGTGGAATAGAGTGGTGGCTTGGGACAGGTGAGTGCCATGCGGCAGCTGCGAAACAGTAGGTAAACGCTGCGCATCAACAGCAACAGGACAGTGGCGGTTTTTGCTCTGCTGCTACTGTAGTGTTTACTTTCTTTCTCCCGCACCAGATAAGCTCTGACCAATCAGAAAAGACAATGTGTTCACGTGGTTTGTTGGGGCTCATTTTGGTGCGTTTAGATTTGTATCTGTGTGAAAACAAACCAAATAGCGGAAGAAACGCTCCAAGCTAAACAAACTCGGTCCAATTCTTATTTTTTATTTTGTTGATAATATAACTCATATATCATATTTATTACATGTAAAGTGACATTTCATTTTGAGTAAATTACTATTCAGTCAGTATCAACATTAAAACTTGAAATGTAACTTTACGTGTACTGAATATAAAATATATGACTTTTTAAAATTAAATTATGAACACAAATGAGCTTTTTCACAATACTCTGATATTTGGAGATGCACTGTTACCTGACAATTAATTGGCAGCTACATAAAATATGATTATGACAGGCAGGAGCTCCAGTTCACACCAGCCCTGGCTGATGGACTATATTTGGGGAGGAAAGTGGAGTAAGAAGTTTGTGTGTGTGCGTGATCTGTGTTAATGAATGTTTCACTTTTAGCTGGCTTTGATGTAAGCAATCTGTCTCACTGTACATACTTGAAAGGAATTCTGCATTAAAGTGGCGAACCTGCTTGGAATGCTTTATTTGTTCAGGACGTCCTTTAGCTCAGTGAGTTGTGTTTGATACGCTGATGAGAGCTAAAGAGAGAAGTGCTTTAATAGGCTATCTGCACTTGGGCTTAGCTTACCGCCTCAGGGGACGCAGCGGAAACGTTTCTGCTCTCAACAGTGAAGTTTCTCCTGACTGATTGCTGATGACTTTTTTAGGCCACAGACATGTAAAGTTGTTTATTTATTCAAAAACCGCAATGCAAATGTATTTCTCTCTTCTATTCTGTCTGGGCATGTCTCTCCCTCCTTCATCTCTCTGTCTCTCTCTCTCTCTCACTCTCAAGCCCCACTCTGTCTCTCTTTCACCCCCCCCCCTCCACTCTTTACCTCTCTAGAGAAGAGATAATACCCTCATCAGCAAATGTATGTGATTATCTCACAGGACTGCTGATTCTTTATCTATTTTTTGTCATCAGCGTGACAGAAATAGGACAGCCCCCTGAGTGCTGTGGAGATCGTGGCCCGCCCATGACGGCTGGTGTCTGGCCTTTTCAAATTTAATATTCAAAACAGCACCACCTACGGCTTCATAAAACTTTCTTTAAATGACCTAGATGAGATTCCGTGCATAGTAATAGAAATTGTGGCCACATACAGTCAGCTAAGAAGATTTGGGACCAAAACATTATCCTGTTTTAATTGGAGTAACTGTCTCTACTGTCCAGGGAAGACCTACTAGATTTTGGAACATTGCTGTGAGGATTTGATTACATTAAGCAGCGAGCATTAGTGAGGGCACGGTGTTGGCCCACCTCATCCACAACTCATCCCAAAAGTACTGAATGGAGCAGAGAACACAGTCCTAATGCTTCACAGCTCAGTGCTGGGGGGGCTTTATTTCCCTCTAGCCCACACCTGGCATTAGACATGGTGCCAATGTCTATCAGGTTTATCTGCTTCAGAGGGTCCTGTTCTATTGGCAGTACTACTCTACAAGAATGACAGTCTTAGAAAGATGGTTCTTCAAGGGTTCTTTAGTAACGAAAATGGTTCTGTGTAGAATTATGAACACTGACGGTTATTTGCATAATGAAAGGGTTCTTCAGATTGATTAGGAATGTGTTGTATGTTCTATACAGAACCTTTTTTAAAAGGGTTCTGTATAGCACCAAAAAAGGTTTTGCTATCATTATGTCAAGCTTGTAATAATAGAAGAACCCTTTTCTAATGTATAGAAATATTTTCAAAAGGCTTTTATATGAAACCATCTACAGCACTTTCCTCATCAATGTAAAGAACCCTTTGGGTTCTTTCACTGTTCCTGGTTCTATACCATTTTTGGTACCAAAGAACACTTGAACACTCTTCTAAGAATGTTGACAAGCTGTGTGTACATGTGTCAGCAGTGGGTGCAACTGAGGGTGCTTTCACACCTACATTGTTTGGTCCGGACTTTTGGATTTTTCAGTTTGGTTTGAACCAAAATAGCAGGTGTGAAAGGGGCCGAGAACCACAGTCTGGACTAAAGGAGCAAAATTTGGTCTGACCAAAAGAGGTGGTCTTGGTCTGGATCTACTGAACCATGGTCCGGTTCGCATGCAGTGTGAAAACACTTTTCTAGAAGGTTCAGACTTTGAGACCAAATACAGGACGTTGACGCAGATGTTAACATTCAACAACAATAACAAAAGTAAAATAACCAGAACAGCAGCAAAAATGAGCTGTGGTAGCAGATGGAGCAAGGAGGAGACGACATAAACAGTCAGCTTGAAAAACGCACAAAAATGCTGAAATGTGCAGCTTATTTTCTGAGAAGATGAGAGAGAAAGGAGATGACAGGATGACAGAACAACCTAAACTAAAGAAACTGTGGCAGCAGAATATAAAAGTGTATAAAAGAAGTATATTAAGTGTCAGATGCTCGTCCTACTTAAACCAAATCAGTGTCAAGTGTCTGAAGATGCAAGTGATGACAGCGCGTGGGTGTGTCATAATAAAAGTCTTTGGTGCGCTCGCAAAAATGCAGTGTGAAAACAAATCTAACCGGACCAAATATACACAAAGTAACAAACACACGGACCTTGGTCCAGACTTTCAGGTGTGAAAGCACTCTTACAGTAGAATGCATTCATTAGAAGAGATGTCCTCAAACATTTGGACATGTAGTATATTTGAAAAGCTTGTCCAGACCGGATGCTTTGTTTGAATTTGTTTTGTTCACACATTATTATTGTGAAAGACAACATTGTACCTTGTATCTGACCATTGCACACACTGAATTTAGACTTACACTGCCTCCTCTGGTTGTTCTGAGGGCTTTTTTGGACTCTCACTGTCATCTCATTCGCATTTCTGGCAGCGTGAACAGACATTAAGGCGAGACCAAAGTCGTTTATTTTTCCACAGAATCATCTGTTTCCTGCAGTGCTTGATTCATTCAGCCGGGGTGCTGTTTATCTAAGCTGCTGCTCTGGCTGAGCCCACCTCCGTGGCAGTAAGTCTGCCACTTCTGCTCCAGTGGAAAAACAAAAGTGTGAATGAATGGGAATGCTTTAATAAAAAGGAGCTCTGGCCTGTCTGGCTCATATATATTCCTTCCGTGCACAGTAGTGTCTTCTTTTTCCTTCTCGGCGCTGGGGGAACATTATCGTACAGGATGAAATGTGACTATAAAGGCAATAGCTAGTAAGCTAGTAATTTGAAGGTCTGTCAAGGGTCATGCCAAATTTATAGGACTTTTTAACAAAACGCCACAGGTTTAGGTGTGAAAATGAAGGCAGATTGACCATAAGCAGAAGCGAGTACTTTGTAAGTTTGTCATGGGTCAACCTAAATTCACAGGGCTTTCAGTTTAAATGGAGTCAGTAATCCTTTTTATGGGAATGGGAAGCGTATTTCGGATGGAAGTCATTTATTTTAACAGATCAAATAAGCACAGAGGCATGAATAGTGAGGACCAATCAGATACACTCCATTCAGTTCAATAAGTGAAATGACACCAAATCCAGACACCATTAGCTTAAGTTACCATTAGGGATGCACAGATCATGTTTTTTTCTTGGCTGATTCTGATTTCTTTACAGCCATAATGGCTGATTTTTATTAGCCTTTTCTTACATGAATGTTGGTTACATGAACACATGAAACACACTAACACACTGTCTACAAGCCACAATTCCAGACTATGTTATTAACTCTTCTATAAAGCAACATTTGCCTGAAAATATTATTTGGCTAATGTTATTTTTACATTTCTGGTCAAAAGTCCGACTTTGTGCAAAGAAATGGAATTAAATTTGAATAAAATAAAACCAGAAAATAATAATAATAAATGTATAAAATGATTGCTATATACATTATATGTCTAAATGTTTGTGGACAACACTTCTAATGAATGCATTCAGCTACTTAATTACTTGCGCATATGTGCAAATGTACACACAGCTTGTCTAGTCCCTGTAGAGAAGTACTGCCAATAGAATAGGACTCTCAAGCAGATCAACATGAACCTACTGGCACCATGCCTAATGCCAGACATGAGCTAGAGAGGAATAAAGCCCCCCAGCATTGAGCTGTAGAGCAGTGGAACTGTGTTCTCTGGAACGTTGGTGCTCCATCCAATACTTTTGGGAAGAGTTGGGAATGAGATGCAGCAGTGATCATCCAGCATCCTGACCTGATCACCTGTTCTTCAATGATCAGGACCACAGAGCAGCTATTATTTGGGTGGTGGTTCATTCTCAGCAGTGCAGTGACACTGACCTGGTGGTGGTGTGTTAGTTTGTGCTGTGCTGGTCCAAGTGCATCAGACACAGCAGTGAATAGTGCACCCACAAAAAATATACAGCCAGCAGCATCCTGTAAGCAGCTTCCTGTGACCACCAGTGAACGACTAGAGGATGAGGGGCACAAACTGATAGAATGGACCGTGAGTGGACAGACTTTAACATAATGGACAATGCAGTTTTGTCACAGTGCTTTAAAAAAAAATTGTCATAAAATTGTATAAAAATAGGGACGACTTAATTCTCAATACATTTTCCTGTAAACTCTGTTTTTACAAACATGGCATAGAGACTTTTATTCTCTTGTACAGAGCTGATGGAAATGCAGTCTAATTTACATATTTTTTGCAACATTTCAGTTATTTACTTAATTTGATTCGACAGCTGGATGGAAACCTGGCTTCTGTGGTTAGAATCTAAACTAGCCACATTGCAGTTCAAACACACACAGCAACAGTATGTAGATGCTCTGCATTTCACGTACTTCAGGGACAGAGCATCGCCTTGGGAGCTCATTTTTGTCAGTCTTTCTTTGTGTTTTGTCAGTTCTAGTTTTCTGCTTTTCCCTGCACTTGTTAGGTCATCCATACAGACTCTTTGGACAGAAATATACAGAGCTTAAATAAATGACAAGCACGATATTTACAAAATCTCCCCAATTCTGTTTGTCACACAGCAAAGCACAATATTCCAGAGCTTTCTTCATGAGAATATTGTGAGGTTGAAAATGCTTCTTACATGTGTAGTGTATGATACTGTAGAGAGATGGAACTGTATTCCTCATGAATGTCTGTCAGGTGCCCATGTGGTGCTTCAAACACACCAAACCATATGTGTCCTGGCCCTGGTCCAGCACTATCCTCAGGACTGCAGCAATTGATCCTCCAGGCTAAAGTGCTTTCATGATATACAGCTTTCCATTCATCCACAGCTGAGTGTGTCCGGTATCCGTATTCCATGACCCACACAGGGAACTCATCCAGCTCGTCTAATACTCCCCAGAAGATGACACCCTTGCTTCCTACATAAAGCCTGTGTCCCTCATCTCCTGTGACAATCCCAAATCCGTCAATATGAGAATGGATTGCTAAAGAAAAGAGGGACATTTTTTTGTCATAAAGAGCCTGGTGTTCACTGTGAGCAGGAATATCTTCTGCACGGCTAGAGGTTTGACTTGAAAAATGTTAGATTCGACATTTTCCTGATTTATCAGATTTTGTCGTCTTCACATGGAATCAAAAGTGACTTGTTCTGTAATTTGTTAGATAGCCCTGATAAATCAGTCTAAAGTAAGTGTAAAATGTATAACTTGTGTTGAAACATGACATAGACACAGCAATTTACAGGGTGTCCCTGTATTATTTACCCAAACAATCATGAATAGCTTTAATACTAATGAAGATGTGGAGATGAAATTTGGACTTAATATACCTCAGTGTGTGTGAAAAAGACTGATGTTACAACATGTGCTGAAAATGTCCAGCATGCAATGCTTTTCTCCTGATCAGGTGGTGATGTGATGCATGGAGATGTGCTTTTTGGCTGCTTTCTTTTTCTGTTACGTCTCCTGAACTGAGATTCTTATCAGATATGTTCACACCATAAACATTTCTCCTGTTTCTCCATGCATTATGCACAGATCACCATTCAATTCACAGTGTGAAATAAATCCCGTTCTGTGTCCACGACGATAACTGAGGGCTTAATGTCTCACAGCAGCAGGTGGCTGATGAAAATGGCTGGATGGGCGCCGGCTTCTACTCCGACAGCCGCAGATATTAGTCTTCAGAAGTTAAAATCCATCTACCTGCACTGTAATCATATTTTTTATTATGTTACAGTAATATAGCGTCTTTTTCTTGATACCCAAGGACGCTTTACAATTGACACACTCCATTTGCACACACTCAACCACACACACCAGCAAGAAGTAGCAGCCAGTCATGCACAGTGTACTCTCAACCGGAAGCGACCGTCCACCTGGAGGACTACATTGAGCACTAGAGGGATCACTCAGGACAGAGTGCCAACCATATCTGGGCATATATACATACATACATACATACATAAATACAATACATACACATTCATACACACACCAGGGTCATTTTTTAGAGTAGCCAATTCACCTGATCCTCATGTTTTTGGACTGTGGGAGGAAACCGGAGTCCCCGGAGGAAACCCACGCAGACACGGGGAGAACATGGAAACTCTGCTCAGATGGGGACTCGAACCCAAGACCTCAGTGCTGAGAGGCTAACATGCTAACCACTAAGCCACCGTGCCACCCAAATCATACATGTTAGTCTTTTTCAGACAGACTGAGGTTTAATTATTCAAAATTTTGTTCATTAGTATTAAAGTTACTGATGGCTGTTTGGGTGAAGTAATGAACAGGACACCCTGTATATACAGTACAGAGTGATAAATCTACCGT
The DNA here is from genome assembly GCA_036984385.1 of Crenuchus spilurus. Classification (NCBI taxonomy): domain Eukaryota; kingdom Metazoa; phylum Chordata; class Actinopteri; order Characiformes; family Crenuchidae; genus Crenuchus; species Crenuchus spilurus. The sequence continues at coordinate 146,200 of BRDA01009508.1, read as the reverse complement.
GTTTAATAGAAAGTCACTCAGCTGGACAGTTTTTCTGACCCAAGCAGTTTCTCGCCTGCTAAACATTTTGCTCCTAAAATGTTCCCCTATTGTTTGATTTTGGTGATGTGTATGCTATGCCCTGAACTTTGGATGTTCATAGAATACATTGTAACTTTAGTCAAGGTCATGTAAATTTATTAGAAGATTTGATTAACACTACTTTGAGAACACTTGATAATGACCATTAATGATCAATGATTGTTTTGCATTGTTGCTTTATTTTTTGTGTATACTGTCAGAAATCATGTGACCACCACACATCCTCCAGAGACCTATAGGGAATCTGTAGGTGATGGGAAATGTACACAAGTACAAATAGGTCTGGTTTTGGTTTAGTACCTGAACTGGCACCACCAAGTAGAAACATGTCTTAAAATGTGAAAGTCATGGCTTCTTTATAGCCTCATAGCAAGATTATCATCATACATGATTGTTTAAGGTTCATGTTAGGCAGCACGGTGGCTTAGTGGTTAGCACGTTCGCCTCTCAGCGCTGAGGTCTTGGGTTTGAGTCCCCATCTGAGCGGAGTTTCCATGTTCTCCCTGTATCTGCGTGGGTTTCCTCCGGGGACTCTGGTTTCCTCCCACAGTCCAAAAACATGGAGATCAGGTGGATTGGATACTCTAAAAATTACCCTGGTGTGTATGAATGTATGTATGCCCAGATATGGTTGGCACTCTGTCCTGGGTGATCCTCCTAGTGCTTGATGCAGTCCTCCATGTGGACGGTCGCTTCCGGTTGAGAGTACACTGTGCACGATTGGCTGCCGCTTCTCACCGGCGTGTGTAAATGGAGTGTGTTGACTGTAAAGCATCCTTGGGTATCAAGAAAGGCACTATATAAGTATAATATTCATATATTTATGCAAGTTCAAGTAAATTACATTGCATATATGCAAAGCACATCTCAACATTGTGTTTGAAATCAGAATGCTGAGTTAAATCTGTAGCTGTGTATCATCTGAAGTTTAAAAGACCTGTAGTGTATGTGGATGGAATCACTATACTAAAGTAAAAAGCCCTCGTTCTTATACATTAAACAAAGCCTCTTTGCTAATGCAACAGATCTGAAAGCTAGTGGAGCAGTGAGTTCACATCAACAGAAAGGTCAGAGCGGTACTGCTAATTCTTGCATGTATGACATTTATAAATTTAGAATAAAGATTGGCATATGTGTATGTTCATGGTCCTGTAGGGAGCATTGCGCTAGTAGGTTATCTCTACATTAGCATATCGTCACTGTCAGAACAAAAGCTTCTACCATCTTCAAAATGGCAACTTCACAGGAGAAAGAACAGCATGCTTAACTTTTAATGTCAGTCAGTGTAAAAAGGTTGTATTTCATGTAATGTTCGCACATTCCTACTGGTCCATTTCAGATGAAAGTTTCACACAATGTAAAGTCCAGCTGGCATTTTCACATGCAAAAAAGAGAACAAGGTCCAAAATGGACCTTCTGACAGCAATGATATATTAGTCATGAGCGTAAACACATAAACCCACACTGAAACAAGAAATGCAGATATATCTGCTTGTCTACTGCTTTTGCCTTATTGATGCTTATTAGTGGGACGTTGATGGTGATTTCCAAGGGAAGAATAAGTTCAGTTCAGCTGGTCCTGAATAACGGAGGAACACCTGTGCGTGGTATTATGTTTCCCAGGCCTTTCAGTCTCAGCTTATTATCTCCCCACTGCTTCTTCTCCGTAATTACATAATGATCCTCCATACAGCACGAGAGAAATACCTTCGCAATGTCTCATGTTTAGGCCCCCTGTTGTGCTGTGGAATGAAATCCATTTGAGAATCAGCCTCCTTTTTTGTCTGACCGTAAATGAAGGCACTGAACGGGAGGCTCCGAACAGTTCATTTGAATAATTGAGCGCGCCACGACGGCGGCAGACGGGCCGGCGGAGGCAGTGGATGATGTGGAGCAATTAGGCTGGGCAAACAATGCCACTCTGCTGTCCCACCAGGGGGGGCTCTTCTCTTTGCCTCTCAATGTCGCCTAATTGCAACCCCTACCCATTCTTTTACTTCAGCAGTTGTGACATACGCCATTGCACCATTGCACGCCAGTGTTGCACTGCATTTTTGTTTGGTTTTTATATACAGCTCTGCATACATGTGGTTTACTAACTGTCTGATTGGGGTGCAAAATTCGGTAACACTTTACAGTGCATACGCTTACTAGCACACTCTTTGTCTATTGTATCAGCTCCACTGATCATATAGGTGCACTGTGTAGTTCTACAATTACAGACTGTAGACCATCTGTTTCTCTGTATACTTTATTATCCTCCTTTCACCTGTTCTTCAATGATCAGGACCCAAACAAGAGCAGCTATTATTTGTGATGGATCATTGTCATTGTGATGTGGTGGTGGTGTGTTAGTCTGTGTTGCACTAATATGTGTAGATATTTCACTGCCAATAAGATTGCTGGGTTGGAACTAACTGTGGTATAATCAAATATGTTGTGAATATGGAGGAATATGATCCAAGATGGCGGCACGGTGGGTTAGTGGTTAGCACGTGGCAGCACAGTGGCTTAGTGGTTAGCACATTCGCCTCTCAGCGCTGAGGTCTTGTGTTCGAGTCCACATCTGAGCGGAGTTTCCATGTTCTCCCCGTGTCTGCGTGGGTTTCCTCCGGGAACTCCGGTTTCCTCCCACAGTCCAAAAAAAACATGGCGGTCAGGTGGATTGGGTACTCTAAATTGTCCGTGTGTGTGTGTGTGTGTACATGTGTGTGTCACCCAGCGATGGACTGGCGCCCTGTCCTGGGCTTAGTTGAATAGTGTAATGCCCTGCCCAGTGAGGGGGTAGGGGTCTAACCGCGACCCTGATAAGGATTAAGCGGGTGGGATAATGAATGAATGATCCAAGATCAGTCTTCAACCAGCCATGCTGCAGTGAAATGTTATTAATTTTTATAAGTCACGTTAAGTCATACACATCAGCTAGTCAGTGGAGACCTGACTACAGTGGAGAGAAGTTTTGGTGATTGTTAACAAGAAGATTAGGTGAAGAAAGCAAAGCTTTGACTCTAAACCATGTCTATAACTGGGGTAAATGGAAAATTGTGTGTGTGTGTGTGTGTGTGTGTGTGTGTGTGTGTGTGATTTGTGGGTGCTCCATTCCAGTAAGATGAGTCTGGATGTGTGTACATTTGAATAACCACACCCATCCCTAGTCTAGTGCTCCTCCTGGCCAAGGGTGGCGCTCTCCACTACAGCATCCTCTGTTGCATGTACAGTCACGTCACAAGGGTGCAGTGTTTAATGCAGTCTCACCATCCCCCCTGTCTCAGTTGCGTCTCCTCCACCCCTCCTCTGTCTCTCCTCATGTCTGTGAGTGGCTCTGGAGCTCATGCAGCTGTCTAGTCCATCTAGGAAACACATGGTGCTGGTTAGAAGCGTCGTGGTGTGGAGTCTCTAGTCTCAAGGCTTGTATTAGAGTGAGAGAAAGACACACTAGTGTGGCAAATTCAATTGATTAGTGAAGATTTTTGTATCAGGGCAGTGAAAGCAGAGAAAAGGCTGAAGTAATGGAAATAATGTAGAGCTATTTTTTTACCTTGTCCTTCTATCTAATGCCATCAGTGTGAGGAAATGCATGTGTTGCCATTTGATGGTTGAGACTTTGATTAGAGGCGGCAGGACGCATGTCACCTGAGGTGGATGAGCTGTGGGGTGCGTGTGCGTGTGTATGTGTGTGTAGAAGCGTTTGACAGCAAGTGCACACACAGCCATACGGCAGCATGTGTGTGTCTGTGTGTGTGGCACTTTCTGACTGAAGCGCTCCACGTTCTCTCAGCGCTGTGATTGACAGGTTGGCCTCAGGGCCCTGTCTCTGTCGCTGCTGTTTGTCAGAGATGCTCCTCCGGGACTCGAATATCATCCAATTATTACCAGCCTCCTCTATCGCTCTCACTCCCTCTCTATTTCTATAGCTCTCTCTCTCTCTCTCTCTCTCTCTCTCTCTCTCTCTCTCTCTCTCTCTCACATCCTCCCAGGCTGTTTGAGCATTCCAAAACATTATGGAGGCTTATGAAAGAGAATTGCTGACACTAATTGGCTACTTTTTTACAACACTATGTACCATTAGTGAATGTTTGGTATCCACTATGAACCTGTTCGAATAATACATTAACTAACTTTGTTTACATTTCAGATAGAAATGCCAGTCTGTGGTATAAACGCAAAGTTTTTAAGTTTCTCTTCCTCTCTCACTTGTCTCCCCATCTCTTTTTTCTGTAATAGTTGGTAACATTATGATTATCATTGTCATTAACTTTTTAGAGTATCATCAGTGCTACTGAATAACTGCAGGGGGCAGCCATGGCCTAGTGGTAAGGATCTGGTCTTGTGACCAGAAGGTCACTGGTTCGATCCCCAGACAGGACATAAGTGAAGTGCCCTTGAGCAAGGCACCTAACCCCCTAACTGCTCCCCGGGCACCGGTGGATGAGGGCTGCCCACCGCTTCAGGCACAAATTCTCACAGCCTAGTGTGTTCACTAGTGTGTGTGTGTGTGTGTGTATGTTTCACAGCACGAATGGGTTAAATGCGGAGGTCAAATTCCATTGTGTGAAAATCACATTGCCAAAAAGGTGAAACTTTATCTTAAATTGTGAAATCTGTGGGACAAAACCCAGTTTTTGCTTTACATCACGTTTAATTCTATTGAGACAGAGGGTAGTTGTAAAGATTTTGTCAGGTCTAGGGACAAAGAAACTAAGAATTATATGCAAATATGAAGTGGATTTTGCTTTAGACCAGTAAATTTGTTGAAATGTGGTGTAGTGAGTTTCTTCAGATTCACAGTCAAACTACATGCTGACACTGTTGCTGTTAGCAGGAGTTTGAACTTTAAAACAATGAAACAATGCATATATTCACGTTTGATCTGATTTTCAATTCTGAGGACTTTTTCAATATTTAGTCTATTTATAATGTCTTCATCCTACAGAAAATCTAAATATTCTCATTTAAAACCATATATATCATTTTTCAACGATGAGCCCCCAAAGCTGAAATGCCAACATAAACTTGACGATTCTAAATTTAAATTTGTATTTTAAAGTCACTTTTTTAAAAATGGAGTACTATTGTTTTGCTGGTGTTTGTTGTTTGTCACAAAAAACGTTGGAAAAAATGAAGATGCATACAGTATGTTGTGTTTTTGCCATATCAGTCATCTTTTATCTTGTCCTCTCTGTCTTTCAGTGTTGCGGGATGATTTTCGGCAGAACCCTCAGGACATGGTAGTTGCAGTCGGAGAATCAGCCACACTGGAGTGCCAGCCTCCTCGAGGCCACCCTGAACCCACCACCTTCTGGAGAAAAGATAAAGCGCGACTTGATCTCAAAGACGACAGGATTACAGTGAGTGCTGTGTTTCTTTACACCTGAAAGTCTTTATACACCCTTTGGCCTGCATTGTCTCACATATGGTGCTCTGCAGAAATCTTAAGTCAGGTTTATATTGTGTGATTTTCATGGTTTTATAAGATTATTACATCAGATTGTATAAGACGGTAGCAAAATCTTATCAGGAATTTTGTCAGACTGTGAAATTGTGTTTGAAGTTAGACTGTACAATAAAGATTCATCATCATCATCGTCATCATCATCATCATCATCATCATCATCATCAGTGAGCTCCAGACATGAACATGGGGGTTGTATAAACAGGAACAAGTCTACAGCATAATAGTGGTTATGTTATGCTTCATAAAACCACAGTTCAACTCCCAATTTTGTTTGGTCATGATCAGTACTATGTTTAGAGTTGTTCCATGAGCTTCCCATCATTCAGTGATGTCCTGTTATTAGTGTCTTGTAGATTAGCCTTGTAGGAGTGGATACATATTAAATCCAGATTTACATCCAAAATTTCAGACACTGCTAGAGCTCAATAATCAGCCATCTTTGGTCACAGAATATGTCACATTGCACTCTCTAAGTCTTCAAATCTTATGAGCAAAAAAATTAAGAATTTGCTTGCAAAAACGTGTATCCACCAAAATGCTAATTTTACAGGAGAAGGAAAAAACTTACATTGTTTTTAATGGACGTCAGTGGAACAAGACATTTTTCTACGTCACTACAGATCTTTTTTTTGGTGCAGTCTTCATGAAATTTACACACCACGTAAAGAGCAAAAGGCATTTCAAATTATATCAAAAATGGAAAGCTGACAAAAATGGATGTTGGTTTTTGCAAATGAACTATTCAAATGCAGTGCATGATTTTCCCTAATACAGCAAAATCGGGTCAATTTTCACACAGTGTAAACCTAGCTTTAGGCATCTAGACAAACTCATTAAATCCATTTTTATCTTTGCAGCAAGAGTGTTTGTGCTTGTAAAGACACAAAATACCATTGAACAAAAATGTAAATAAACATAAACACAGTAAAATGTATCAAGAATGTCTTGTTTTGACAGAAAAAAAAGCATTGAATTGTGTACAGTACTGTAACGGTTTAACTGTGTCTGACATGTTGCCTGAAGTACTATCTCAATTCATTTTCTGTTGCATAGATCCGAGGTGGAAAGCTGACCATATCCAACACCAGAAAGACTGATGGGGGAATGTATGTGTGTGTGGCAACCAACATGGTTGGGGAGAGAGAGAGCGAGATGGCTCAGCTCTCTGTGTTTGGTAATGGATAAGTAACATATGACATCTTTTTGAGGCATTTAATTATAGTTTTACATGCAACTATTTTCACAAGCCTTTGGGAAATTTGGGACAGTATCATATAATGTATTTATAAAGTATATATGTATAATTACGCATGCTGCATGTATTTAACAAACATTGCCAAAACTGACATGGCCTCCAGAAGACAAACAGCTCAAACCAAAAGCATTTACTATTATAAACCAACAAAACAGACTCCACATATGGATTATGTGTTGGAGTGTTAAAATACATTAATACACAATAATTAAATGAACTGAATGTGATGTGAAATGGAATTGATTATAGCCAGCTCAGTCTCCCAAAAAGCCAAAAATAGAGAAAGTCATATATATATATATATGGTATTTTCTTTTTTGGTGTTTTTTGGTGTCATATAGAACTATTTTTGATGAACTATATAGACACTTTTTATTGTAAAGAAGAACAGTTAAAGATCCTTTTTACACTATAGTGGTTTATTGAATTCCAAATAAAAAACAATGCCTTTGATAAAGAACCATTAAAGAACCCACACTAAATTTTTTAAGGATTTTTAAATACTTTTTATATATAAGGAAAAATAAGTCATATTAAAGTCAACAGTAAAGCATTAAACTGTAAAAAGCGCACTGTAACTACTGCCATATTGTTAGTGCGTACTGGAATAATAGCTGTAATAACTGGTTTATGTCCTTGATATCTATAGCAAGTCTGTCATAAAAAAAAGTAGTTTTAATGAAAAAAGTGGCATAAAACAAAGCACCGCAGACAGAACACTGTCCTTGATTGAAGCTCACCACAGTTGGTGTGAGATGTGAAATTCTGAACTTAACCTGCCTTTGAGCAGCATAAACTAACATTGTGATGTATCCTGGTAAGAGGTGATCCACCTTTGTGAGACAGAAAATAGAGTTTAGATCAAACTAAACTTAAAGTTAGCTGGCTAAGCAAGAAATCTTGTTTGTGAGACTCCTTTGTATGTTTTTCAGAACGGCCCACGTTTGTGCGCAGGCCTGTGAACCAGGTGGTCCTGGTGGATGAGAGTGTGGAGTTCAGGTGTCAGGTGGAAGGAGACCCCCCTCCGTCACTGCGCTGGAGGAAAGATGAGGCGGAGATCCCTCGTGGCAGGTGAGAACACCCCTCCCCAAACACCTGGCTTTTAAGCCCATTCACTACGGCTGTGCTGTCCTGCATTGATCTGCTGCACTAATAATGTACTGCACTGTACTGCACTTGATGCCATAGAGCAGCCACACTGCTGCATGATAGATAGCAGTGGATTAGAATGCAAAGCTCAGGGTCAGAATGCAAATAGTGTTTTGAAAGCTGAGCCGCAGTACTGTGGGTTTGTTATGGTGCGCATGTCGAGAGCCTGCCGCTTTTTGCTGTGGTCTGTAGGCACTAACACAGAGTGAGAGATGAATGGATAACTGGACAACTGAAAGAAACGAATGTTCTCTCTGAGGATGTGTGCATGTGTTTGAGAGTGGGAGGATCCTTTGTGTCTGTGTATCTGAAGTGAGACGTAGCATAGATGCCTTTATTACTTATTGAGTTGCCTACACTCATGGTTCTTCAAGGGTTCTTTAGTAAAGAAATTGGTTCTATACAGAACCATAAATGCTCAAAGAACCCAAAGGGTTCTTTGCATGATGAAATGATTTTTCAGCTTGATAACAAATGTGCTGTAGATGATTCTATATAGACACCTTTTGAAAATGGTTCTATATAGCACCAAAAAGGGTTCCTCTATTATTACAAGCTTGACATCTAACTACAGCAGAACCCTTTTGGGAGCTATATAGAACTTTTTAAAGAAAGGTTGTGTGTAGAACCATCTACAGCACTTTCCTCATCAGTCTGAAGAACACTAACACCATGGAAAGAACCCTTTATCCACAACAAGGGTTCTTTGAGTGTTCATGGTTCTGTATAGAATTTTTTTTTTTTACTAAAGAACTCTTGAAGAACCATCTTTTTTAAGAGTGTAAGTGGTGCTGTAATTAATATATTGGCTTTTGAAATAAGTCACATATTAAAAAGATATTTACATTTATATTCTGTATCAAGTATAAGTCAAGTTTGAATGGTTTACATCATGAATTTTTGTTTTTTGTGAAGCTGAGCTGCCGTGGTGGAGATTTGTTATGGTACACATATTGAGAGCCTGCTGCTTTTTGCTGTAGTCTGTAGGCACTAGCACGCAGAGAGATGAAGAGATAGCAAGACTGCTGAAAGAAATGAATGTTCTCTGTGGGTTGGTTATGCATGTCTGTAGCTAAAGAGAGAAATGACTGAGATGTTTTACTTATCTTATTGATTAGCCAGGGTGGTGCTCTAATTGAATGTACTTATTCCAGTCAAACAAATTCAGCCTTGAAAATTGAGCTTTTACTTTCTGCATTAAGTTATGCATTTATTATTCAATTGCCATTCAGTATTAACCAGTTCAAGTCTGTGAATCTGAAGTTTTTAATTTGTTCCAGTGTCAAGCAATGCCGAAAATGTCAAGGATGTATATTTTTCATTCAGTTCAAATCATGATCAAATTCTACATAACCTCTCAACAGTCCACTGTATTTTTTAGGATGTACCATCTGAATTTACATGCCCAAATCATATGTGATTTATACAATATTTACATGAAATAAATGCAAAATAAAGTTTGGTTTTTTTTTTGCTAAATAGCTCTCAAAGTGAGAAAAAATATGACTGATATAATACCATATACTTACTATTTGCTGCTCAACACAAAATTGTACCCAGTTAGATTTTAATGCCAAAAGGCTGCACAGCACTGAAGGGACTTTATGTCTTATCTTGCAACTATCAGTAACGGATTGCAACCACACATCAACATTTAAATTTTTCTTAAGCTCTTAATGTGTATTTCAAGCATAAATGGTACATGGTTTATTTAAAAACTTGTCTAGAAAGAAGAGTTTCAGTTTTTATAAGACTCCTCCCTTTTATCTTAGAACAGAAGAAGGTAATGCATCTCTAAATATCAGCAGTAGATGCTGGATCCACTGGTGGTTCCAGATTATTTAAAAAGTTAAAGGTGCTAATGTAGTATCAAATGAAAGTTCAGATTTTTCAGAAATTCTCCACATTTCAATAAGCAATAAATGAGAAATAATTAACACTGAATTGCATCATGCTTTTTTCCACTTACTGCAACTTTTAAGGGCTCTACTGGAGAAAGACTGAAGGAGAGAGAGAGAGCAGCAGGCTGTAACTGCAGTGTTTGACAGAGGGCTTTGTCTTTTTCCCGTTTCCATCCCCTCGAGCTTTGTTTCAGAGCTTCAACCCCCGCTGGCTGTCCAATACTCTCCACACAACAAAGGCTTCAGCTTCAGATGAATGATGGAGTACATCTACTGCATATGTGTCCACTGCTCATAACCTCCATTAGAACAGGCACGGCAGTCGACTAGAACTGTTCTTTGCACAAATCCATAATTGCCTTGCTCTCACAGTGCCTCTGTGCTAAATTGCCACGCCACTGCAGCATTTCTGTGCACACATTGCATCACTCTGGACTTCAGCCTCAATTTCCATCTCATTACATTACATTAACTAACAGAGATGGCCGTGCTGAACAGCAGAATGAAATCAACTGACGGTATTACATTAACACTCCATTAGCTTGTTTTAGAACCAGTCAAATCAGGGAGGAAAACACTTCTGATTGGCTTCATAGTTCTGTATTTGACAGTTCTTCTTCTTTGAAGCTGAGTTCTAAGAGTTTTACTCCTGTGAATTTGGAATAAATTAAGGTAAAATATAGACTTACACTGACATTACTGTAATTATAATATTGTTTTTAGCTTATTAGTGAATCATTTTCCATACTGCAACCTTCAGTATCTTGAAATACCTATGATCAGATGTATTATAAAAGTACCATACTCAAACTTTACAAAATCTTTACCACCTGCTCAGAGTAACACTCTGCAGATCTGCATCTTCTTCATTTAAAAGGTTGTTGTTGGAATTATAATATTGTTTTATACCAAGCTAGCTACTCGTTCCACTGTTAAAGAGTCTTTAAAATGCATTGTTCTGTTTATACTGCTCATGTTATATTGATCTTTACAGTTATCTTTAAGGTACATTGCCTCCAAATAGTATTCAAGATGAAACAAATATTTACAGAAATTTGGTCAGTTGTAGATTAGTTTATGGACACGAGTGTGAGGTGTGAACCTGGTTGCATGCCGTGCTATGCTAGTTTTGATTGTCAATTAGTTTTTTATAAGACCTGATCAGGCCTTATATATCAGGTCTCTGGATTAATCTTGGCCCACTTCTCCATGCAGGTCTTCTCCAAGTTGTCTAGGTTCTTTGGGCATCTCTTGTGGACTTTGATCTTAAGCTCCTTCTACAAGTTTACAATTGGGTTAAGCACAAGAGACTGACTGGGCCACTGTAACACCCTGATCTTTTTCCTCTTCCCTCTGGTTTTCTTGAGTGTGTGCTTGGGGTCATTGTCCTGTTGAAAGATGAAATGACAACCCATCTTAAGATTCTTGATGGATGAGCGAAGGGTTTTGGCCAAAATCTCCAGGTAGGCTGTGCTATACATCTTCCCATGAATGGAGACCAGATGGCCCTTAGCTGAGAAGCAGCCCTACAGCATGATGCTGCCTCCACCGTGCTTCACTGTTGGAATGCTATTCTGGGGGTCATATGCAGTGCCATTCTCTCAACAAACGCCCCAGGTGTGGTTGGCACCAAAGACTTCAATGATGGTCTCATCAGACCAGAGAATCTTGAACCAGTCTGCCTCAGAACCCTGCAAGTGGTCATGAGCAAACTTTAGATGCTTTGAAAGTAAAGGTACCTTATGGGCTTGCCTGAAACAGAGACCAATGCTGTGGAGTATGTTACTTATGGTATTTATTGAAACCAATGTCCCCACCACCATGAGATCTTCTCTCTCCTTGTTGTCTTTGGGTCAGCCTTGACAAACCTGGCCTTGGCACAGGAGGAAACTTGGAAAGGCTGTCCAGGCTGTGGAAGGTTAAAAGTAGTGCCATAAGCCTTCCACTTCCAGATGATGCTCCCAGTGGTGGAGACAAGTGGGACTTGGAAAGGGTTTTGTACCCATTGCCAGCCTTGTGACCTTCCAGGATTGTCTCTGATGGCCTTGGAATGCTCCCTAGTCTTTCCCATGTTGACCATGTATGAGTGCTGCTATGATTTTGCCTTTTCCTGAAACGGTTTTACCTTTTTTGTTGGAATTGAATCATTTGATGAACTCTGCTCTGAATGGCTGCTTTACAACACAGCAACTGACACTATAAACAGTGTGTGTGTGTGTGTGTGTGTGTGTGTGTGTTACACAGGTGAGAAATGAAACTCCACATCTGAAGTCTTTATACTTGCTATATTTATATTTCTCTATTTTAATCCAGTGCCCACAAGGGCTTGTTTTTGCTCCTGGGGGATTGTTTTTGTTTGCCTTTTTTGTTCTGTTTTTGTACTTTTTTGACACTTCTATTGTGAGTATCTCAGAAAATGGCTGGGAAATTAAAAGTGTCTCCTGAAAAGGAGGAGTGAGAAGATGTGGATGGTAAAAATTATTTCGTGAGGAGAGAAGTTGTTTGAAAAGCTGAATTGAATAAATGGTCTTGAGACGATGTTTGCCTGACCTTGTGTGGGAATTAAACCTAATGACAGATGTGAGACTGGTACAGTACATGTCAAGTTTGGGGGCGTGAGTCAGAACTCATAAGACTTAATCTGGAATCATAAGAATCTGGAATTGTTTTGTTTTGCTTCCATTTTATAGGACTTTTTTAAAAGATAAAAATTTTGTGGGACTTGCTTTTGAAGGATTTTGTTGAAGCTCATGAAATGTCCATTTAAAGACAATTTCAGTTTTCTGTTCTAAGGCACCTTTAATGATATTAATATGTCGTTATCAACCTACTTAATTTCAGTTTACGCTAAACTACAAATTGAATTTAATCTTTGGTGATTTCCTCTGATATCTGGTTCAGAATTTTTGGCTCGTGTCGACCTAATGACTATTGGATCAATACCAGCTCTATTTTTGTTATTTTTTTTAAGTTTATATAAGAAAAAGTAAAATGTTTTTGAAGGGGAGTTCCACAGATTTTTCTAAATTTCTGCATAATTAATTCAAGACTTGAGATGTAGGATGATATGAGATATTTTACATCAGACCACTCTGAATGATTTTATCTACATCTGGTGTATTTGTGCAGGATTTTTGGCAGGAATAACTGGTAGACTCCTTTAATATTGTCCTCACTCTCAGACAGACACTTTAAGGCTGAATTTGCCAGTTCAGAGAAGGACCTGTGGCTAGTGTGTGTGCTTCAGTGATGTGGCTGCTGTAGGTGTGAGAGCGGTGTGAAGTGCTGAGTCGTGTATGGGGGTCTCCTGCGTGCCGGAAAGCGTCTCGCTATCTTTCCATGAGCAAAATAATGGCCCAGTTCCAGGCCCCTTGCCCATCGCCCCTCTGCCCAGAGGACTCCTCCAGGGAGGATCTATATAGGTCAGAGCTGTGACGTGACTGGAGTCTCCACCAGACTCAGACCAATTGGAAACCATTATCAGTATTCTCCCATTGTGAGCATCACCAGTTTGCTTTCCCCAACAGTTCTATTTTTCCACCTTCCACCTTTCAAAGTTCACTCTTCTCTTGCTCCTTTTCATATAGACATGAATGTAAACATTGCATGTTCTGTTTGCTATGTGTACCAGCAGTGAAATTTGATGAGCAAGTCTGAGAACATTCCATACAAAAAGAACATTTAATACAAATCTTGTATGTGCCTGCTTTTGTTTTAATGACTGTATGGACTTAAACAATGACTGTAGACTGATGAAGTTAAAATAAGTCTGTAACAGAGGAGCTACACCTGAAGTATTTCTTACTAATAAATGGCAAAGCATGGTCCCATATTTCAAGCATGATGTGCATGCGCGATCTGTTTGTTCAGTCCCCCAGGGTAGCAACTTAGCTTACCTCAGCTTAACTTCTTAGCTTACCTCAGCTTGGCAATATGGCTTACCTCAGCTTAGCAGCTTTACTTTAGTATCTTTAGCATATTAGCTTACCACAACTTAGCAACTTCAGTTTAGCATCTTAACTTAGCATCTTAGCTCACCACAGCTTAGCAACTTTAGTTTAGTATCTTAACTGAGCATCTTAGCTTACCTAGGGTGGCCAAACATCCTCTTTTACCCAGACATGTCCTCTTTTTGAGACTTAAAAATATGTCCAGACGAAATTTCACAAACGACCAGGTTTTTGTTGTACTTGAGAAGCGTTTCATTTACAAACTAGTCTCGTCCTCCCCTATTCCGTTTGGTTCGCTTGAGTGAGATGTTGCGCTATATTAAATGGAGACCCAGCTGAAATCCAAGCCGGTTTCCCTTTAGGTTGCCACAAGCTCATCGATTGGCTCTGCCATTTCTTGCTAACGTGTGATTGGCCGTTGCTGCTGTCACTCCCACAAATGGAGTCTGGACTGCAATTTGGCCAGCAGTCCTTTAACGTCTTGAGTGTTTGTTTTGCCTGTGTCACATCAGCTAGACATATTTTAATATCAGCGGTTTTATATTAAAATTAATTAATATTTACATTTGAGTGTGTGTCAGTGTGCGTGTGCCTACCAGTCTGTGATAAGCCATCTATTTACATGCCTCTAAGAGTAACTATTATCAAAATAATTCAGAATTTCTGCGTAATTCTGTGTAAATAAGATCTATTTACCATACAGTCCAAACATAAGTGTAACACTGGTGATAATGAGCTGAAGTGAAGTTGACTGAAAAGGATTGGGTGATAATTTTATGCTATATGCTTTTAGCAGTTTATTATTTATAAATAACATGTAATAATGTATTAATATTTTATTAATGATTAATATTATTTTTTATTATTTTATTATTCATAATAACATTTAATAATTAGTAGTATATTATTAATAGTAACTAGTAATTATTAATAAAATATAAATCATAATTTGTCTATATTTATTAATAATTAATAATAATACAATTTGTGTTCAAGCACCAAAAAAAAAAAACATTTGAACATATAATACATTATACGCCCCCCAACCCCAAGTTACCAGTCTAAAATGCTACCATTGGAAGACTGTTTTGCTTTTACAAATTGAAACTTTGGCAGGTTAGAAAAGAAGGGGAAT
>BRDA01009508.1:117164-131174 GCA_036984385.1 Crenuchus spilurus | reverse complement strand
TTTTCCACATCGCACATAGTGAATCCAGCCTTCTAGCTGTGCTTTAAGTATGAATTCGAGTGTGGTGATCCTTGAGCTTCTAAGTTTGTTTGAAGACTGTTCACTTGTTCTTCGCAGGTATGAGATGAAATATGAAAAGGACGACTTCATCTTGAAGATTAAGAAAGTGTCTGCTGGAGACCAGGGGAGCTTCACATGTGTGGCGGAGAACCGCGTTGGCAAAGTGGAGGCCTCTGCAATACTCACAGTCAGGGGTGAGTTTGGTGGCCTGTTGTCTATTGGCGTTTAGATATTAGGTTAAATAGTTAATATGGCTATGTATAATAGATGAAGATAATAGATGATGTGTTGTAGTTCTGGATGAAATTGCTTGTTTTAATTAAGTATGTTAATTTAAGTATGCATATTTCACCTGTTATATACTTTACAGTATGTTCAGACATTCACTGCAAAACAACTTGAGTAAGCTTCACATTTTAAGCTTCAGTCACTGCTTTAAGTTAACTCAACTTAAAAACATTTGTGAACTTCAGTTCAACTTAAGATAACTAAAAAAAATCAGTGAAGTAAGGTGCTTTAAAGTTGACCCAACTTTTTTTGTGTTGGTAAATACTTACTATAGCACGACTAATAATGGATCTTATCATTTTTAATATTTTGAACAGGACAATTTACAAAAGTATTCAAAAGGTTGAAACTGTATGACATGAATAATTATTATTTCTTTTCTTTTTTTTTTTGTTTATTTATATATTATAATATTCATCATCAATGAGTATACTTTAAGTATACTAAATTTCAATAGTTCTAAGAACAGTTACTTATTTAAAGTATAAATATTTTATTTATAATTAACACTTTACTATCATTTTTTGTGAATTCATCTGATTTCCAATTTTTAAATATTTATTTTAAATTTTTTAAAAATGTCATTTACTTATTCCTAGTGTACTGATAATGATTTGAAACCTGTGAAGTTACACAGGGTGAGTGTATAAGAATAATTCTGTATACTTGTCTCATTGAAAGCATTGAAAACAACATATTACTGATTCCACACTTTTGAGTGGTAGTGTATATTTATTGCATCATGTGAATGCCTTGATTTCTTGATCTTGATCTTAATGCCTGCTGCTTAACATTTAGTGATTATTTATTTAGTCTTACATGCCTTTTCAGTTACAAAGATCAATATTATGAAAAGAATCAACAAAGTATTATGCAGACTTACTATAGATACTACAGATATTCATTGACAAACCCAGTCAGCCTCTAAAGCATATATGAAATGCAGAGATAATCAATGAACAAGGTGTTTACAAATAATTTACACTTCACATTGTTTGAGTTCATTACACCTGGGCTTTGCCTGTGCAGTGAGTGTTATGTTTCTGTCTGTACTGTCTTGATAAGTGCAGCTGTTTAAGAGATTCAGTGCATTTAAGCTTAAAGAAGTGAAATATGGTAAAATGTGGTTTATGTTTTTTTTTTTTTGTCAAAAGCCCTCATTCTTGCTTCTTAACCCACTTTTTCAGTGCCATAGCATGGGTAGAGCACAGAGAAGGAGGCGGTAGCTCTATTTACGGGCCAGTTTATTTCTCTCTGTTGGATCCAAGCCTGCTAGGACCACCTCCCTCTGTGTGTGTCATTCCCCAACCAGTGGGAGTCTTGTGATACACAAACACACACACGTCCACACACACACACTCACTCAGGGGAGCGCAGGGCACGCCTGGCTGGCACTAACCTCCCGCTGAGATAAAGAAATGAGGAACTTAATGACAGTTTAGAGCCCGGTCTCATGTTCCATGGTCCTGTAAAGCAATATACTATACAATATTCCTGTCACCATCGTAGACACGGGGTGAGACTGGGTAGGGAGAAAAGAGGGCGAGATGTTACGGGTTGATATGACGTCTGAGATTCGAGTTTCTGTAATTTGTGGTTGTCTAGCCACAGCTTCCATTTGGAATTCTCTAGAATGTGCATTAAGGAAAGTCTGCTGCATTATTAAGCTCCCTTCAGAATTCACCTGATTTAAGATCCATTTCATCAGTCACTCAGTGGACTCTCCCACACTCTCTCCCTCTTTTTGTCCTAAATTTGCTCATGTATCCAACGCCACGTTGTTCACTTTGAACTTCATTTTTTTTGTTTCCCTGTGGCCGCTGTGCTCTTGTCATGTGTTCCCTTCCCTGCTCCCATACACATCATTATTCTTTTACCAGCTCGTCCTGTTGGTAAGTACCCATAGCCATCTGGACCATGCTACTCACACCTCATGTTTACCCATTAGTTCAACCATTTGCTTTAACACGTCACTACTAATTTCATGCAGATTTCTAGAGAGTAACCCCTCTTGTGAATGAAGATTGGATTGATGCATGGCTTTTTTTTTCTTTAAAAGCTTTGTGAATGAATCCCACACATGTAGAGTTTTGGAAAATGGTGCTGATTACTACATTATATACTGTGATGATACAAGTTGTTGTTTTCTGACATGTTTTTGCTGAACTTTACACCTCACATTATGAACCATTAGTAAACACGACTTGTTCTGCACCTTTTCAAGACTGTCACCCTCTGCATGCTAATTAGGAGCACCTGCTTACCAACACCCCATAGCTTTTGCATTAAACATGAATACACCTATGCTGTTGGCTTTCCATTTGACAAGAATGCAACATCCTGTATCTGACTGTTTGCAATGGTGCCCATGTGACCTTTAACCTCAGAGGCCCCCCAGTTTGTCGTGCGACCTCGGGACCAGATTGTGATGCAGGGACGCACCGCCACCTTTCCATGTGAGACAAAGGGGAATCCACAGCCCGCTGTGTTCTGGCAGAGAGAGGGCAGTCAGGTCAGTGTTCTCCACAATGGCTCAGAATTCAAGGATGATGCCTCGTGTGTTTGTGTGTGGGCATACGTGAAATATTGTCCCAAACATGTATGCTCTCAGAGAAACAGCATCTGTATGTTAACGCCTAATAGAATTCTTTCTGAACCCATCCCGACCCAAACCACAGCATGTTTTCAATTCAGAACCAAACCCAGTTTACGTGTTTTCAGAGCAGTTTTAAAACCCTGTAAAACCTGAACCATCAAATGATCTCCTGAAGACTCTAACTCTTTGAAACTGGCTAGTTTATTTGATCTTCTGACCAATTACATAAAAAGAAATTAAATAACACATAGCATGGGCCCTGAGTGGTTCAGCAGGCTAAGACGCTGACACTATGACCAGAGGATCGCGAGTTCGAATCCCGGTCATGCTGTTTACCATCAACAGCCGGGGCCCAAGAGAGCAAAATTGGCAGTGCTCTCTCTGGGTAGGTAGATGGCGCTCTCTCTCCCAATCACTCACACATTGCAATGTCCACTGGCTCAGGCGTCTACTGATTGGTCTATTTGTAACTGGGAACCCTGAGCTTTCCTCCGAGCGCGCTGGCTCCCCAGTGACGGTGTATCAGCATATCTTCACCCTCCTAGAGTCAGAGACAGTACAAAGTGATGAGGAGAGCCCCCTAGTGGATGGGATGGGTTAATTGGCTACTACCACATTGGGAAGGTGAGAAAATGGGCAAAAATTATATATATATAAAAAAATTTATAATAATAAAAACACATTATATGTAATTTTGTTTTGTGTCATATTTGATACTTCCAGACTCTATTGCACAACACATTTTTAAAATTTAAATTAAAAGCTTTTAAATTTTACTAAATTTATTTCAATTTAGAAATCTGCATGTACGCTATTGTGCATGCAGTGCATGTTATCAATGACATGTATTAGTAATGCCTGATGAGTGATCATTTAATATTTAATTATCTCATTGATTAAGAGGTCTTAAAAACTCAACGGCATATCAGATATGATACACTTGGGTAATGTTGTATAATATAGGGTGTAAATAGGGTTAATGTTGTATAAGTCCACTGTGAGAAAAACTAAAGTAGGTGTAAATGGACAACAAAAGTTGTTAAAAGTAGGAAAGGTATGAAATTGGTCAGTTATCTGACAGATAACTGGAAAATGGTGACCAAAGCGGACATTTTATTGTATTGTACTAATTTAAGTTCATTTTTAAAGCTCTTCTATACACTACAAACTCTGTGTGCTGTTCATGTGAATCAGAGTAGCTGGCAGTTCAGATCAGGTTCTTAAAACAAGGTGTTTCACTCATTAATCCAATTAATCCACTAAATGGATGGGTAGATGTTCTGTCAGTGGCCAGATTTTTACCTTCAGTCTAATGAAGTGGTCATCAGACCTCCATCAGTTCACTTGAGGGGGGTCATTTGTCGTCTAAGAATTTATTCATTAACTATATTCGAGTCATTAGGGCTAATTGAATCTGCCTAATGTCCTTCCTCTCCCTTCAGTCGGATAGCTTTGAGGACTTTGAATGAAGGAAAATCTCATTAGAAGTAGGAGAGATAAAGATCTCAAGGCTGTGAGTGGGTGGCGAAGGCTTGCTCAGTGTAGAGGCCTGCGCCAAAGGGCACGTTGGCCAGCTGATCACTGCTTGATTCACACGTTAATTACCAGCCTCCGCTCATGAGCAAGCCTGGATCCCTCTGCAGGCTGCTCAGAGCCTCTGTCCCTGCTGGGGGTGAATGGCTCAGTCCACTTGCCATTGAACACCAGCATTTTGAGATCTGGGAAAGTAACTCTTCACATTGTTTGACCTTTACGGAACATTTCAGAAAGTCTTTCACATAGTCTTCATTGGATTGCTTTGCTGTCTGCAGGCTATGTAGCGATGTGTAATTGTTGACTTCTTAACCCCCCTCAGGATCTGCTTTTCCCGAATCAGCCCCCACAAGCAGGAAGTCGCTTCTCAGTGGCACCCAATGGCGATCTGACCATTGCCTCAGTCCAGCGCTCTGATGCAGGCTACTACATCTGCCAGGCTCTCACTGTAGCCGGCAGCATTCTGGCTAAGGCCCAGCTTGAAGTGTCTGATGGTGAGTGTGTTTTTAACCCAAACTCATAACACATGAGTCAAGACCTCTACATCTTGGTTAAAAGTGTAAATGGAAAACTAGTTTTAAATATTTTAAAGGGCCAATATCAAGAGGCATTATGTTTTGCTTGCTTTTTTAAAATAAGTTAGACTTTGAATGTTTCATTTTATAAGTAAAAAAATGAATTAATTCCTCAGCTCATATAGTTCATATTTGGAAACTATAAAAACTATAAATAATGCCCATTTTGAATAAACACTTATGTATCCACCCATTTAACCCAAGCAGTCTAGCCCCGCCCACTGAAATGCTTCATCCTGGACTTCTTTTCGAATGTGGTTATCCAGTTATCCAGTCTGAACAGAGATCATTTACATGTATCAGTCTTAAATAAATGTACATTAAAAAAAACAGCCTATATATTTATAAGAGATAAGTAGTGGTTGTGTAAAATTCATTATTCTGTTTTATTTCATATCACACAAATGTTATAAGTGAACCTCCTGTGCACTTTTATAAATGCACAATTATTGGCCAATGATTCCTCCAAACTGAGGAATTTGACCTCTACATTTAACCCGCCATGCAGTGAAACACACACACACACACACACACACACACACACACACACACACACACACACACACACACAAGGCATATGCCCAAAGAGGTGAGCAGCCGCTATTCATGGCGCCCGGTGAGCAGTTCAGGGTTAGGTGCCTTGCTTAGGGGCACTTCAGTCATGACCTCACAGGGGATCAAACCAGCAACCTTCTGGTCACAAGACCAGATCCCTAAACTCCAGGCCATGGCTGGGAAAGAAAAACTACATGAAAAATGCAGCACAAAGTCAAATAAAACAGATGAGACTAGTTTATGAACAAAATATTTTATTTTATTATTTAATTACAGTCATCAGAAATGTGTTAAATCAGCTTAAATTTTTCCAGTCAGTTACAGTTTTACAGAGTATAGTGTCTACAGTCATCTGTTGCAGGTGTGGTATGTGTAGTATTTTATGTTCACATTCATTATGCATAAAATTACATATTCAAGTCAAGTCAATTTCATTTTTTGTTTTAATGTTGATCTGTTTGGCTAATAGATCATGAAAATTAGAAATCCAGTATCTCCAATTATTAGAATAATAGTAAAGTACCATTCAAAGAGTATCACTATTAATACAGGAAAAGTCTAATAATATGTCCATTTATGTCTAGAAAAAAAATTAAAAATAATATACATATATAATGAACAAAAATTAACTTCATGATATTCTACTTTTTGAACTAGTTTGTAATACTTGGTTAGAAAGTTGTACTGGCCTATCCAAAATAAATCAACCATTGAATTATTGGGACATATTAAATTTTATGATAGTTTTGATCACTTTAAAGCCCATTTTACTGCATTGGGTGCTATATAATGTCAAAACCATTCTTCACAAGTCCTTCCTGAGCATGTAGGTAGGTCTTGAAGGAGAAAAAGACTTTGGATGGTCTGAAAAGAGAGTGAAAACCCATAAAGTGTAACACTGGGGCCGCTGATGGAGAGACACACATTTACACCCACTTCTCCTCTCAAAGAGTATCATTATCTTAAGTGCTGTGGCGCTGCCAGTTGGGAGCCGTTTTCTGCTTCCTTTTCATTCCGTCTTGGCCTGCTCTCACAGACATTATTGAATTAACATCTGCTCAAGGCCCTCTCCGCAGAAGGAGAGCTTTACCCTCAAAGCACTGACTGCTGGATCTGCTGTGCATATCAATTGGGAGGAAGAGGATGAGTGAGCGAGGGCGAGAGAATGGGAAAGAGAAGAAGGGAGTGATACAAAGGGAGAGAGCAAATGGCCATGGTGCTGGAGATAAAATTCTTTTCTCTGCTTTGTTCTGTATATTGACAGTTACATAAATTCTTAAGTGTTCTGCGTTTAAGCACCATTAACATTTCATTCTCTAGAAGAACCTTGAGCTATGACCAATTTAACATGTAATATGAAGCGTTACAGTTGAAAACATTAGAAAACGTACAGAAATGGCTTCTACTTTGGCCACAACGATGCCTGCACAGATTCTGAAAAGGTCTACTAAAATTGCCTCAGTAACCTGAAGTGCTTGGTTGAAAAAAGAGCGGGTGTGAATGTGCTGAAAGGGGCAGTGGAAAAAAAACACTTTAATTAGCCTCTCAGGCAAGATATTTTTAATCCACACCTTGTAATTAGGGCTCTGAGGTGTGATGGCATGCCATAAGCACGCACAATCAAAGGTGGCTTTTTTGCACGCTTGACCACGGAAACAGGTGCTAGATTTCACAACACGTCAGTCACACAGTGTTACTAATGCTGGCAGTAAGTGCTAGCTTTGTGCAAGGTCAATTGAAACATCAAAGGAAATTCCATCACTGTACATTTAGTTACTGTCTTGACTTTCTCCTCAACAGCTCTTAAGGACCGCCCACCACCCATTATTCAACAAGGCCCGACCAATCAGACGGTGGCAGTGGGTGGCCTGGCTCTTCTGGGCTGCCGGGCGTCTGGAGACCCAGAACCCACCGTCACTTGGCAGAAGGATGGTCTGAGTCTGCTGGGTAAAGAGCCTCGAATGTCCTTGCTGGAGCCTGGAAGTCTGCAAATCAAGAACACTAAGGTCCATTTCTGTGGTTTATAATTGCTATACAGTAAAACTGTATGTGCTTATATTACATTTAGTTTTATATGAGCCGAGAGAGAGAGAGAGAGAGAGAGAGAGAGAGAGAGAGAGGTAAATGTGCACAATACTGTATATCATGTCAGTTGATACAACCACAGTAAGCACTTATGATGCATCTGAAATTAACGTTTGATTTACTAGGACAGCAGCTAATCACATAAATTGCGCAAAAGACTGCCTAGTAATTGCATGCTTGTGAGATGCAGGTGCAGTGAAACAGCGAAGCCACCAAACTCAGAACAAAAGTGAGAAAAAGTTCACTGATGAAGAGATAATATAAAATAAATGAATATTTATCATCAAATCATTCTAGAGGAGAGAATTATGCTCATGGTAAAAATGTAATTTGTAAAACAATAGCATGGAGTGTAAATACAAATTACAGTCTCATTAAGGCATTTTGTCTCTTCACACATGGCACACTTGTTCCTGACAGTTGCAGTACTGATGTGCTATCTTCTTTCTGCACATGATTAAGGCTCATGCAGTCCATCTAGCTGTGTTGTCTTCTTGCCTTGTTCAGTGAAGTTTCACAAATGACATGCCTGTGAGGCTCTAATTCATGTCTGGTTTTAAGAAGGTAGAGAAAAATCCATGTCAAAGTGGTGAACGCTGCTTCTTAGAACATTAATAAGTCACCTGTCTAATATCTCAACTTTATTCTAATTGATCCCAACACATTTTGTACATCATCACTGTCCAGATAAAATATCTCTGAATGGGAATTTTATAGGAGATGGCAAAATGTTCTTAATAATGTAAAGACAGCTGCTATATTTAGAAAAAAATTACCCATAACCATCACTCTGAGATGATTTTCATATGACTGGGACAATCAAAATTGCATGTTTAGTCTCACGTTGCTGCTTTAGTGCATAATAAATGCATAGAGTGGATTTGGTTTGGTCCTGGTCTGGAATGAGTCCGTCATTTTAAATTAGTTCATTTTTTTTACATTTATATGCAAATGTTTGGACATCTTTGATCATATTACATATCACATCCTTTATTATTTAAAAATGGCACAAACAATATGGGACAAGCTTAAACACTTTTTTTCTACGCAGTTCAGTGCAAATTTAATTCATTTTACACATGGGAAATAAAACACAAAATGTAAAATGTGGCATATCATTTGCAGAGGCCACTCATTTTAGTTTTTTTTCCAATATGTTAAATTCTGGATTCATTCAATTAATTATTTACAAAAATTAGAATATTGTGAAAAAGTTTATTTGGGTTTGTAATTTCATTTAAAAAAATAAACTGTCATATATTTTGTTTTCATTATATGTAAAGTGACACATTTTAAGTTTTCTTCATTGTAATGTTGATTCTGTTTAATAGCAATTTACTCAAACTCGCAAATGAAATATTCTAATAAACTGAGATTCTGGATTTCTGATTGTTATGAGCTTTAAGCCAAACTGATCACCATTAAAACAAAAAGGCTTGAAATATGTTACTACTTGTAGTGAATATGAAATATGACATTTTAGCTTTTTGAATTGAAATACGGACAATAATTTTTAAAGATATTAAAATATTTTGATGTGGCACTGTGCTAAAAACATTTACAGTGTGTTAAATTCAGAAAAAATGACTAAAAGAGCAAATAAAAGCCCATTTTAAAATCTTATATACTGTATATATAGGTTGTATGTTTATGGGGCCCTTAGATAATAGGGCCCCTGGACAGCTGTTTTCTTTTTACTATTACCAAGGCTTCTACTAAGGCCCTGAGTCTGTATGTACTATGTAACCTTGCATAGGCAGGAAGTAAGAGTGAATAAGACAGAAAGGAGAAGGGGAATATTTCTCTCAGAGTAACGTTTGATGTCAGATAGGCATGATTTAGATGGACAAGTGCATTCGGTGTAAAGATGAATAAAGCGTATTGATTTTTAAATAAATTGCTAAATGCTGCCATTTAAGGAGACTTCTTAAGCTCAGCTCTGACAGATCCTGGGCTCTTCCTCAAGGACAGCTCTTTATGGTGGATTAAAGACACACCCACACACATCTCTCTGAAGTGAATATGAAATGCCCACACAGCTCTTATCTGAATGCTTATCTCCCTTTGAATGTCAATTTCACTTAAATCACTCACCTCAGAATTGAATTAATAGACCAGAGGCAAACATGGAGAAGAAAGGCTTTAGCTGGTGGCGGAGATACTCTGAGGAAAGTGGATGAGAGAGACAGAGAGACAGAGGCAGAGAGAGAGAAAGGCAGACAAAGAGACTGAGAGCTGTTGCTGTCATTGTTATAGCAATCAGCACTAAGTAGACTATCATGTCACCACATCAGTGAGGCTGTATTGATGATGACTTGGTGCAGAGTTCTTAATTTAATTTATTAACAAAATTAACGTCAGCACTTTGTTCAGTCACTCGGTGTCAGTCTCTCTCTCTCTCTCTCTCTCTCTCTCTCTCTCTCTCTCTCTCTCTGTGTCTCTCTTTCTCTCGAATACTCCCTCATGAGGGCCATCAGAGGTTAATGCATTTTCACTGTAATCTCTCAGTGGAGTGTGGATTTTACAGCAGTTGATTAGGATGATTGAAAGAACAGTTTGTATTGAAATATCTAGACGACTGTCACTACAAAGAATATCATCTCCTGACTTCATTTACTGGTGTTATTCAGTTCTTTTTCTACTGCATTGAGAGATTGTGTGTTCTTACATATGCATATGCATTTTTTAAAAGAAAGCCCATACTTCTAAACATAAAAATATATTATATTTGATGACAAATGTGGTGAAATGTCACTTGTAATTTCCACGCTGTGAACAGGACTCATGGGTAACAGAAGATAGTGTAATAATGTATATCATGACATTTTTAGTTGGTGGTGTAGTGTAGTGAGTAACAACGCTGCCTCCCATGTGGCAGACTGGTATTCAAACCTCAGCCTGGGTATCACCACACTGTCCCAATAGTCCTTGGTCAAAACTCTAAGCAATTTATTCACCTACAAATGTAACATGACTGACATTGTGAATGGCTCTGCATAAACCATCTGCCACATAATGTAAAAGTATGTCATTTATTTCATTGGATATCTCACAACATTGGTACATTATGGTCTGTGATATCTATCTATCTATCTATCTATCCATCCATACATACATACATCCATACATACATACATACTATTGGCCAAAAGTTTTAGAAAAGCCCATTTTTTCCATTAATTTATTGTAAATTTTTTGATTGATCATTTTGTCAAGTAAATGAATCCAATTAATAGATTGAAATGATACAAAGGTAACTGGTGAACCACCAGAGGTTTAAGAAAATGTAATGTTTTACCAAAACTGAAAATAGGTGAAGGCTGTTCTGCAGCGATGGACATAGATCAAGGCTTGAAAGCTGGTGCTACTAATTTGTAAAAAGTGAGAGGCACCCTGAGCCACCACAACTACCACAGCATTCTGCAGTGCCATGCAGTACCCTCAGTTATGCACCTAGTTGGTCAGGGGTTCATCCTAAATCAGGATAATGACCCAAAAGTCCAAGCTCTGCCTCAGGAAAAAACAACAAGATGGTCAGCTTGAAAACATGGAGTGGAGCACAGTCTCCAGACTTAAACCCCATCCAGCTGATTTGAGATGAACTGGACAGAAAAGTGAAAGTAAAGCAAACCTACAAGTGCCAACGTTTATGTAACGTTCTGCAGCAGATTAGTGAAGAACTGTCTGAAGAATGTTTGATGTCTATTGTAGAAAGAATGTCACGAGTGTGTTCAGCTGTTATATCTGACAAAGGTGCTACTTTGATGATTTCAGATATATAATACATTTTGGTCTATAAATTGATTCCATGAGTTCTTCTCCAAGTGCTTATGTGTACTATATATTCATTTTAGAGAGCACTGAGACATTAAACGGAATCATTTAAACTGAAGAAAAAAATTGGGATGTGCAGATCTGACTCATTTTGACATGGGCCAAAAAATCTCAAAATGTACTCAAAAAATGTAATTATGAAAAGTGTATTTGAGTTCTTAACCCTTTAATGCTTGATGGACAGTTAATGTCATTATCTTCTATGACATTCATGCAATTTAATAAAAAATGTTAAATGGTCATATTTTATATTTTAAGTATTTTTAGAGTGACATTTTAAGCCTTTTTTGTTTTACTGTTTATCAGTTTGGCTTATAGCTGATGAAAATCAGAAATCCAGAATCTCAGATTAGAGTAATATTTGGATACATAAATAATATTTATTTAATATTTCATTCGGAGCATAAACATTAAAACAACATGAATATGTATTTACATGTAATGATTCTAAAATATATGACAGTTTAATTTTTAAAATTCAATTCTGAGCACAAATGAACTTTTTACTAAAGTTATCATTTATGGAGATGTACTAGTAGTTAAGGCCAGACAACTGGGCCGGAGCATCTCCAGTTATCAGCAAATATGTCTGAAATTAGTTTACATTTTGATCTGGTGTGTAGTCTTGACATTTTCATTGTTGACAGCCTAAAGGCACACTAACAATTTACTTGCTATTAGGACATGTTATAAATCTTCAAGTTAAGTCTGGAGTTGTTGAGCATTCTACAATACACATTATGTATATTATCACAATAACATATAGTGGTCCTGATTGGTCTGTTGATTCTCTTCTCCAGCTCTCAGACTCTGGTCTGTATACGTGCCTGGCCACAAGCTCCAGTGGAGAGACCTCATGGAGTGCCTTCCTAGACGTCAAAGGTTTCTTTATGTTTATTCTCTCCTACACATATAGGGCTTGCTGTCTTTGCTTTGTCTTCCTTTTCTCTAATCCTGTCAACTGTTCTCCTGTTCACTGCAGAGTCGACCGAGCTCATAGACTCAGTATCCCACAATGCCACGGCTCTCCCAGGGCCCCCCTCCAAGCCAGAGGTCACTGATGTTACCAAGAGCAGTGTGTCGTTGTTGTGGCATCCAGGGCCTGAGGATGCCTCCCTTATTTCCTCCTATGTCATCGAGGCCTTTGGGTAAGTCTGCATTGCTTGGCTCAGAGCCGGGGACAAGGTTCCTGGTGCCCTTCACGCACACAGCGCAGATGTGGCCATTTAACTGGGCACTGGGGTTGCCCCTGCCGAGAGCCAGCAGTGATGGATTTAGTGGTTTATTTATGGAGAGAGCGCTGGGGCTGTGCCATGCTTAAGTGTGGGTTCCCAGCGTGTGCTTTGGCTCGCTGTGTTTTTGACAATATTCTGCTGGCTAAAGCACTGAGGCTGGTCAGAGAAAGGCCTTACTTTTGGGCTTTATACGGTGGGTCCAGAAAGTATTCATACCCCTTGAACTTTTTCACATTTTGTCACCTTACAACCACAAACGTAAATGTATTTTATTGAGATTTTAAATGATAGACCAACACAATGTACCACATAATTGTGAAGTGGAATGAAAATGATACATGGTTTTAAAAATTTTAATCAAATAAAAATCTTAAAAGTGTGACGTTCAAAAGTATTCAACCCCTGTACTCTGATACCTCTAAACAAAATCCAGTGCAATCAATTACCTTCAGAAGTCACTTAATTAGTTAATAGAGTCCAGCTGTGTGTAATTTAGTCTCAGTATAAATACACCTGTTCTGTGAAGGCCTCAGTGGTTTGTTAGAGAACACTATTGAATTCAACTGCAAACCTACCAAGACATGGCCGTCCACCTAAACTGACAGATCAAGCAAGGAGAGCACTGGTCAGAGACACAGCCAAGAGGCCAAACTGTAAACAGCACTTCTTATGTCTTTCTTTCAACAATAGTTTTCTATTGAAAAGGTTGAATACCTTTAAACGTCACACTTTTAAGATTTTTATTTGATTAAAATTTTTAAAACCATATATCATTTTCATTCCACTTCACAATTATGTGGTACATTGTGTTGGTCTATCATTTAAAATCTCAATAAAATACATTTACGTTTGTGGTTGTAAGGTGACAAAATGTGAAAAAGTTCAAGGGGTATGAATACTTTCTGGACCCACTGTGAGTAGTTGCTACAGTTTTGTCAGAAAAGAATGGTCTTTAGAGTGATGATTGGATCTCCATTATGAAACCTTCCATCACGGCCACGTTTTTGTCTTTGCTTAGTCCTGCCCCCGTCATGTTTTGGGAGTTTTTGCATCTGTCTAGTCATTCCACAGCCCTGGTTCCCACATCTCATGTCAAATTATGTGTAATTTAAATGTTTCCTTGCATTTCAGTCCTCATTGGTCATTGTAGTGTTATATATGATGTTATATATTGTCGTCATGATATTGCGTTTGAGTACGTATGTATTTTCACACCACAGCAAAGTCACAGATATTGTAAAGAGTTTAT
>BRDA01009508.1:78877-91048 GCA_036984385.1 Crenuchus spilurus | reverse complement strand
TATAAACAACGTCAATAACACTATTAATCACTAGAATAGGAGATATGTGTGCAAACATCTTACAAATAGAGTATGTCTTTGAAAAAGAAAAATGTTAATTTGTTCAACAATAATGAAAAAAATGCTATATTATGTCCATTATATTCTTATTTCATGACGTCTTGGGTAAATGTATGCTAAACTTCAGATGGAGTGTGCAGATTTAAATCATCAAAAAGCTCAGTTTGTTGTTTCTGTTGTCCACCGCTGTGTAAATAGTTTTTTGTATGACATTTGTATATTTAGTGTAATGCTCATGGACATGTGGTGAATATATGATGATATAATGTCTTGACATTTTAAACAATTTCCTGAAAAATGCTATTTGAAAACAAATGGCTGAGATTTAGAGAACCCTACTTTGCTTCTGAGTTGGAACAGACTGCGATGAGGTCTGGCCAGGGAGCTGATGTTAACAGGGTGGTGGACGGGTGTCTGATAGATGCTCCAACATCCGCAGCCTCGCGCAAGAGTGACAAGTGAGCTGGTGCATCGATTGATGGACTAATAAATCTCCTTGGGCTGGAATTAACGGAAACAATTAATGCGTCAGGTTGGCTTTTTTATTCACCCATTCATCGTCCTGGACCTGCTGCAAGTGGTGCTTCCCCAGAGCCGGTGATGGATTCTCTCTGTGGAGAGCAGCTCAAGAGCACTAGCCACGTGTAGTAGGATGTGAAAAGATAATTATATGAGAGAAAGAGTCTCTATAAGCTCTCTTTCTCTCTCATGCACATATAAACAGCTCTATCCACTCACAAACATTGAGCCTATAGAGAACAACCCCACTTGAATGTCACTAGTTGGTGACCCTGCGTGAGACTATAAGGTCCCTATGGAGGCGAGGCACAGTAAGCAGTGCCTTCTTTCCTTCTTTGGTTCTGTGTTCTCTTCGTCTGCTCTATTGTCACACCTGAGCAGGCAAAGCTAGCCAAGAGGCCAAACAAATGTAGCAAAAAATGTCGCTGCTAAATATAAACTGGAACTCTTTGCTTTTATGTGTGTGTCGCTGAGTACAGGAGTGTACACGTGTGTGTGTGTGGGTGTGTGTGCTGGAATGTGCAAGCTAATGTGGATGATGATGCATGTGAGGATGTGTTAGCCTGGGTGGAAAAAGCTCACATAATGGTTCCTCCACCTTTGAGCCATTGAGCTCAGATGTGCTGAAATCCCCCTGCGCTTCGCTCTTAGGGGGACGCGCTTTCGTGGGCTGCTGCATTCATTAGACAAAAGGCAAACCAAATCACGTGGACGACCTGGCTGCCTGTCTGCACACGGAAAAAGAACAAAACATACCTCCGTCTCCAATAACTGAGCCAGAAACGGCGTCTGTATAATCTTTTCATATTGATGCTTCAAAATCAACCGTGCATCAGATTTCTTTCCCAATCAGACGGCCAGCCAATGAGCATCGCCCCACCCTGTTACCATGGAGACTCCTTCACCATCGCCCTTAGCACGGAGACTGACAGGATGCCCCTCTGTTCCAAAATGAAGGTGGAAATGCCTTCTGTATAAAGGGCTTTAATATTCTGCCATGCAGTCGCTATTGGCTCCTCTTTCTTCAGGGCAGAGAGGGGGTTGGAGGCCAGATTTATAGACTTGTCACTGTTTTATGTCTTTTTGTTTGCTTGTTTATTATTTCCAGCGCTCCAGGCAGTGCACGTGGGGAATGAGCTCTCGCAGCAATCTGGTGCTGATACAGACCGTGAACAAATGAGGGGGGAATGGAAAAACAGAATGTTATTCTTTGCCTCTTATTCACCCTTTTGGTGGCATGTAGAGCATACCCTTACATATGCATGTCTCCTCCCTTTCTTTCTCTCTCCCTTGTCCTCTTTATCTCTCCCTCTCAGTCGTCCTGGCCTGCTGAAAGCCGGCGATCCTGGTTTCCCCTGGCTAGCCGACTCCTGGCCCTCCACCAGCCTGCCTGCAAACGGTGGTCTGGGCGCTTCCAAAGACCACAGCAACTTTGGACGTGGGGGTAAGATCTCAGGAGCCTGAAAAGTAGATAGAAAAAAGACACACAAAAGGATGGCCTGAAAGAGCAGAGTGCCACTTCAAAGCCCCCGAGGGAAAGAGCAGGTCACAGGTTCAGGCCCCCAAACACACCAGTGTGATACGTTCTGAATTCATGTATGAGTATTATGAATATTTCAACAAGCTGAGAATCCCTCAGTACTGGAAATGACAGGTGATCACATACTTTCCAGCACATTCTCTCTCACTTCACTCATCCTTTCTATCTCATCTCATGGCCATTTGTGCTTGGATGAAATTATTAAGCATCCTGCATTGTTCAAACAGTATGACTTTGTTTGCTCCCATATGAGCACCTATAGAGTCATGTGTGTGCAAATATTAGCCTGTTAAATTTGATGGTTCAGTCATTCAGCCAACTGTTAAATTAGCATAGTCTCAGCAAAAAGGGGCAGTCAAGTACCAAAAAATAGCATTTTTAAAAACTGTGTCTGCTTGTTGAGTTTTGCACTTGATCTTGGTACATGGTGACAAGTAATAAAAGCTTGTGCATGCACAGTAATCAGCATAGTGCAAACTATGTTCACACTTCAAGCCTCATTAATCAATTCAGATTTGGCTGTTTGGCTCACGTTGATAATGTATATTGTAATGTGAAGAAATCTGTCACTGCATGTATGTGCACATTGATACGCACCTCTGTCACCACAAAAACACATATTTGTGAGATCCTGTATTGTATTAAAACTGCCAAAATGGATGCACTAGTAGCTCATCCATTCATCACGTTTAGCAACAGAGGACAGCAAACAGCTTGTCCACAGTACATTATTAGATCCAATTGGTGAAGGCCCCGAGTGGCTCAGCAGGCTAAGACGCTGTCACTATGACCAGAGGATCACAAGTGTGAATCCTGGTCATGCTGTTTGCCATCAACAGCCGGGGCCCAAGAGAGCAAAAAATTGGCAGTGCTCTCTCTGAGTGGGTAGATGGCGCTCTCTCTCCCTATCACTCACACATTGCAATGTCCACAGGCTCAGGTGTGTACTGATTGGTCCATTCGGAGCTGGGAATCCTGCGCTTTCCTCAGAGAGCGTTAGGCTCCCCAGTGATGGTGTATCACACGCAGCGGAGGAAGCTTGTGCTTGTCTTCAACCTCCTAGAGTCAGGGACAATGCAAAAGTGATGGGGAGAGTCCTAATGGAGGGGATGGGATAATTGGCTACTACTACATTGGGAAGGGGATAAAAATGGGCTTAAACTTAAAAACAAAATCATAAAAAACAAAACAAAAAAAAGCAGCTGGCACTGCTGCAACAAGGACATGTGTACAGCCAAAAACACACATGAATCTGATCTGTCTGTTCACATTTATGTTATTTACAAATCCAGTCCAGGACCACCTGCGGAAGTGACTGAAATCTGATTTGAAAAGATCGGATTTGACGTGTTGGGACCATAAAGATGAAAAGCTGATAAAAAAACAAGAACGAATTCCATGACTAATGCTAATTTCTGCATGGGTCCATATGAAACATTTTCTGTGTGTTTAATGAGAGTTTGGAGAACATATATTGACAATATTGACATATATTTTATTATGTATATTATAAAAGTAGAAGTCTTAGAGTGATTGGAATAGAGCTGCTGTTCTCCATTTCTAACAACGGACTGAAATCAGCTACAGCTCATATTTACAGTCCGTGTTGTAGGAATGTGTAGAGTGATGGGTTTTGTTGTTGGTCCCAGCCACTGGAAATCAAAATAAATAGCAATGAATTAGGTCAAATACATGCAAAACTGGAGACATTTGATCAGAAATGTCTTCTCTGTTAAAAATGGGGGAAAGTATGGGTGAAATTCAAGTTTCTTTGTGGCTGCTACTGTTTTTAAATATGCAAAGTTCAAATGTTTGTCCATTTTTGTAGGTAACAGTACATTACATTATATTGCATTTAGCGGACGCTTTTATCCAAAGCGACTTACAATAGTGGGAAAGTACAGATGCAAAAAAATAATACTAGAGTTGTACTAGTATTTACTCGTACTAGTATACTAGAATTAACATTTGGATATCGAATGCTGAGTGCATATCAGTACTCGTGGGGAGTAGTTGGGATCACTAGAGCAGGTGCTCTTTGAAGAGCTCGGTTTTTAGGAGTTTCTTGAACCCAGTGAGGGACACCTCTGCTCTAGTGGTGGTAGGCAGCTTGTTCCACCATCTGGGAACTACTGAGGAGAACAGTCTGGATTGCATTAGTGTGTTCCAAGAATTAGAATTTTTTGAAAAAGTTCTTTTTTGTTCATAATTCAATTCAATTCAATTCAAAAGGTAAACTGTCATTTATTATATTCATTACAGATACAGTGACATGTTTCACACATTTTATTGTTTTAAATCTTAATAATGTTTGAACAGTTATGCGAAATTTAATTTTTTTTTTTTATTTGAGATTCTGAATTTCTGAATTGCATGAGCTACACAGTAAATCTGCCAGTGTTAAATCAACACTATAATAGTTAAATCAACACTGAGGGTGTCAAAATGTAACACTCCTAATGTTAATTTAACTCTAATAGTGTTGATTTAACACTGGCAGATTTACTGTGTATAAGCCAAACTCATCAAACAAGACTTGAAATGTCACTTTATATGTAATGAATATCAAATATGACTGTTTACCTTTTTAAATGAAATTATGAACAACAATAAACTTTTTAGAAAAAAATATTCACGTTTTGTGATGTGACACTGTATCATACACAAACATACATAAACAACATAAACAAGTGCATTTCTGATACATAACCACTTGATGCAGCAAGTGATGCTTTAGATGTGGAGTTTACACAGTTCTTATTGGATAAGAAGCTTCTATTATGTGCTACAACAACTTCATTGCTCCAGTTCAGAACTAAAGCAGACTTGGCCAGTTGACTCCATCGTGTACATTACTCCGCCCTCCTCTGAACAGTTCCTTTAAGCATATCTGTTTAAGCGTGTGTGAAAATGTGTGTGTGTGTGTGTAAATGTGCTCGACAGAGCATTGCACATTTAGATCTCAGCGAGCTCATCAGTGCTCTGCGGGTTGTGCTGGTCTGAGCTGAAGGTCAGCTCCGTGTGTGTGTCCGTCTTTCCCCGGCTGCCGAGCACACCCCACACTGAGCATCCCGTGTCATCTGATAATTAATCTGCTGGCTAATCACTTTTATTTATCTCACCTCATTTGAGCCGGGATGAGCCAGAGTGGGGTGCACGGAGCAGCAGCAGCGGGGTGCGCTAATAAGCTTCACACTGACCTTAAGAGCTGTTACACTGCTTCTTTGTGTCTCTTTTCTTTTATCTGTCTATCTCTAATGCCATCTCTCTCTGTCTCTTTCTCGCAGATGTGCTGCCAGCCGGGGCTGGAGAGAAGACGGGCACCATGCTGTCAGACGGTGCCATCTATAGCAGCATTGACTTTACAGGCAAGACGGGCTACAGCAGCCCAGCCCGAGGCAACCAGGCCACCCCCTATGCCACCACTCAGATCCTGCAGTCTAACAGCTTCCATGAACTGGCTGTAGATCGGCCTGATCCACGCTGGAAAGCCTCACTGCGCGCCCAACAGGAGATGGCCAGCCTTGGCTACTCTCTTACTGACAGCAGATCTTGTGCCAATGGTAAAGCTAAACTCTCTCTGTCATGTGCACATGTGTATTACACTCACAAACCCTTGCATGTACTAGCATCTCTTTAAATTTGAATAATGTGAAAAAAGTTCATTTGTGTTCATAATTTAATTTAAAAAGGTAAACTGTCATATATTTTATATTCATTACACATAAAGTGGCATATTTGTTACTATCCTAGAAACAAAATGAAATATACCCCAGAATCCTTAAAGGGTCTACTTTTCAAATATATATAGCTTGAATGGAAATATATTTTTAGATATTTGTGAGAGCAGTTCAAATAAGCAGAGACACATTTTTCAGAGAGAGTCAAACAGCTGCACTTTTTTTCCCGTCAAATGATGCGATCCGTAATTCATATGAAAATGACATGGTAATTCCAGACATACCAGTGGTTGGATTACTGGCCGTGGAATCTGTGGAATGTGAACCGAACAAAGACCTCTCATCTGAGTGTTCACACCTATCTCATGGATATTCAATGTAGGGTTAGTGGCTGAGTGAAAACAGAGTGTCACCTCACATTTGTTAAGCTTTAGAAATAAAATCACATACAATTTCTAAAAACTGTAATGACCAGTATGTAGCCAACACTTCTGTTTATTCAGTTCTGAGCTCAAAAGTCTTGGCTAGAAATGTTTAGAGTGTTTTTTCACAATATAACAACACATCTGAAAATAGGTTTTTGGTTAGAGCAGATTTAATCAAAATACAGATTTATGACACTCTTACTGTTTTGACAATGTTTGTGCTGAGCTAAAGCCTGTGTAACACTTAATAATAATTTTAGATGTAATTTGTAAAAAGTGAAGGCATGTCAGACTACATCAGAGTACCTTCAGACTCCAGGGGAATAATAGTAATTATATGTGACCCCGCCAGGGAAAACCAGGTCAAAGTCTTTTTTTTTTCCAAAATTTGTTTTTTTCAAAACAACTTTTTTGTGAATTTAAGTTTTGTTTTTGATCAAAATATGTACTCTGATAGATATCTGAGACTATTATCTTTCATTTACAGCAACAATACTGAGTGGCTAAGTTTGTCGCTAATGTGAGTGACACGATATTGACACGATATCTCAGTAAATTTCAAAGTGACTTTGGCCTGGTTTTCCCTGGCGGGGTCACATATATAAATAGTAAATAAATAGTAATACTCGAAATTAAATAATAATATTTAATTAAATATTAAATAATAATGGATTTCTGATTTTCATGAACTATAGGTCTGATCAATTGTTCAATACTGAATCAAAAATGGCCTGAAATGTCAGTTTCTATGAATATAAAATATGATAGTTTAACTTTTTTAATTAAATTGTGAACAATGAACTTCCCAATATTGACATTTTTGATGCAGCACTATATGGTGGGGACCCATATCTATTTAGAAACATGCCTTCAGTTTGGTCCTTAAATTTTAAAACTTTCAAAATGATCATTTCTGCTAATTAAGCTCTCTCATGCCACACTAATGCACATTTGTTGTAGTAACACAGACATTTGAAAAACAGATATTAAAGTTGCCCTAGAATAGATACTTATAAATAAATACTTTCTGTGTAAATCTTACAACAATTTAAACTGAACTTAACTGAAAAAATGTTATATGTAGAAGCTTCTTAGTACATAGCCATGATGTAGAACTCCCATTATTTTCCATTTCAAAAAAATGACTCAAACTCTTTATACTCCTGATTGTATTTGCAGTCAGTGGCATATCCAGAGCTTAAAGGAGGTCTGTCTGTCATTTGTTCTCAAGGATATATTGCTTGATTTCAATCATTTTTTCCCTGTCAAACATTTCAAAATTTTAACTCCTAAACTAAAGTAGAAAATAAGCATTTCTGAAAGCCTGAAACGTAAGGGTTCCTCATTGGAATACACACGTGTACATGCATAGAATTTTACAAAGCATTGTCTCAGGATTTTCTTTAAAGCTATGACAACTGTATATGTATTTAAGTCTAGTGTCTCGTTGTCTCTCTCACTGAGTGTTGAGTGAGATTCTGTCAAAAAACAGAGATCAGTTTGCTTATTAAGATTTCAGTTTTTTAAAATGATGTTAAAAGACGTTTGCAGTGTATTTACACTAGAAAGAACCCTTCACAAGAATGAGAATCTGTGTTTGTTCTTCCTCTCTGTATGCTGAGCAGTATCTGTATGTTGTTGATGTCTGTTTTTGTGAATATCAGATTTGTAGCCTTTGTGTTTATGCCACATTGTCTTGGCCAGTGGTCAGTGACGATGGCCTCCGGTGCTATTTTGGGGTTGTCCGAGTACGGCCTCAAATTTACTTGCTTGGCTGAGTTAATTAGGAGTGCAGAACCTTCTAGTATCTCAGAATGTCTAAAGTAATAGAGAGAAGACTGTGGAAAGAGAGAAGAGAGAGGACTGGAGGGACAAAAGAGGATGAGTACATAAAGGCGGATAGAAGTCAATAGGGAAAGAAGAAAAGGGGGAAAAGTAAAAAGGGTATAAAAGAGTCTGAGTCTGGGGGGAATAGATTTAATATTTACATTTTTGCTGAAAACAGACCCGGAGGATATCATCCTTAATCGCTCCTCTTCTTTTCATGTGTGTTTTTTGCTTCTCAGCCTTGGGAGTTTTTTAGCCCAGAAATGTCAGAGAATTACAGCACGTTGCTGTGGATTAATTTGATTAGTACGGGCAGGGATTCCTCTGTGTTTTGACCCGTGGACATAAAATTAGTGTGTCGTTGCCATGCGGAGGCGTAGAGCAAGGATGCGGCATCCACGCCTCACCCTTTAACTGTGGGCTTAAACACCAAACTGAGCTTGTGTGATGCAGAGCTTAGAGGACGTTGGGTTTAAACCCAGCGAAGAAGCCCTCCAGGATGCGAATGCTGCAGATTGCAGGAGAGAGGAGAAAAGTCTTTGTCTTTGTGGCCCATCAGTGACACAGACAGAGCGCAGAGACACAGGGAGAGAGAGATAATGAGAGGAGAGGAGAGGAGGTAGAGCAGGTGATAAAACAGCTTCCCTGGCAGTCTGCAGGTCCGCAGGGGGAATGGGACTTGCTCATTAGGCGGCTCCGAGACTGGACCTCTTCTGCCTATGTGATGGGGACCAGACTCTTCAGCTAAACTATGACCTTAAACCTACGCAATTAGTCGAGCACCTTCTCTCTGCCTTGCACATGTTTTCTCTCCTCTTCTGCAGGAAGACACTCTGAACTTAATAGTAGACAGTGTGGAGTTTGAGCCTTGCCTAATATTGAATGTGCCCATGATTACATCTGCAAATGTGTTCATCCTTTCTCTCTTCTTTCTGTATGCTTCACATCCTTATTACATGCAAAATATATAAGCAGCTGAAAAGGATGCAAAGATTCTGCTCACTTGTCTCTAGTGCTTAACAACATGACTGCACTGCGCAAAAATGAGTCTTTAAATCCCTGATCTGTAGTGAGAGTCTAATAGAAGCGGACTTTTTATTATTTATTTATATGACGATCATCCAATAAAATAATCAACTTATTTAAGGCTTCCATGTGAAATATCACCACTAAAGACAATATAACTGCTATTTATAACAATGCTCTTACCATTCTAAACCTTTGGTCTGCTCTGGACTCCAGACTAATGGATTTAAAGTATGAGTTAATGAGAAAGTCCACAGGGTCATAGAGCTACTTAATTCTGCCATTTGTGTAGGTTGTAAGTCTGTAATGCAGACTTTTTGTGAACCTCCATAGAAGCTTCAGCTTCAGCCCTAAATTCATAGTGAAATACATTAAAGGGAAACAGGGTTGTATTATACAATATATTTTATTATCAATAGGTCTGAAACTTGAACATTCTAGTGTTGGCATCAAGCAAAGAGCTAAAGTTCCCTTCCATTAGATTTGCAGCCTAGCTGATTTGATGTGATGCCTTTGAGCACTTTAGTGAACATCACGGATTGTGGTGACCTTCATAAGCAGTGCTCAAGCACTAGTGTGTTTGCTGTGTTTGTGGGTTACTGACTACTTTCTGATATTTCCAAAAGTGCATGTTGGAACAACCATGCTAATAATAATAATAATAATAATAATAATAATAATAATAATAATAATAAAAATAGTAATAATAATAGTAGTAGTAGTAGTAGTAGTAATAATAATAATAATAATAATAATAATAATAATAATAATAATAATAGTAGTAGTAGTAGTAGTAGTAGTAGTAGTAGTAATGATAATAATAATAGTAGTAATAATAATCATAGTATTAATAATAATAATAATAATAATAATAGTAATAATAATAGTAGTAGTAGTAGTAGTAGTAATAGTAGTTATAATAATAATAGTAATAATAATAATAGTAGTAATAATAATAATAATAATAGTAGTAGTAATAATAATAGTAGTAGTAGTAGTAGTAGTAGTAATAATAGTAATAATAATAATAGTAGTAGTAATAATAGTAGTAGTAGTAGTAGTAGTAGTAGTAGTAGTAGTAGTAGTAATAATAATAGTAATAATAATAGTAATAATATTAGTAATAATAATAATAACAACAACATGTTGCACTGACGCAAGGAAAAATCTGAGAATGAAAGTATTCTGAGAAATAATTTTAGCTGAGTTATGGAGATAGATAGAAAGAGAGGGAGAAGAGTGAATAGAAGAAGGTAAGGAGTCCCAGAGGATGGGGACAGCAACAGACTGAGGATGTTCAGAAGGCAGGAATCAAAGGACCTCAGCTTGTGCAATTGGATTTAAGGATGTGAGCGGCAGACAGATAAGCAGACACAAGGTCAGGCAAGGTTTTAAACGTAACAGCAGGATTTTGTAATGGATATTCTGTAACTGGCAGAATGGGGGTGAATATGGGCAGATTTCTAAGTGAGTACTGAGTTTAAAATGTACCTCAGCATCTTTAAAGGTAAGCAGAGGGTGAAGTCCTAGCAATACTGCGAAAATTGAGAAATGCAGACTTAGTCAAAGACTTTAGTTGATGGGCCCTGAGTGGCTCAGCAGGCTAAGACGCTGACACTATGACCAGAGGATCGTGAGTTTGAATCCTGGTCATACTGTTTCCCATCAACAGCCGGGGCCCAGGAGAGCAAAAAAAAATGTCTGTGCTCTCTCTGGGCGGGTAGATGCCACTCTTTCTCCCTATCACTCACACATTGTAATGTCCGCTGGCTCAGGCATCTACTGATTGGTGCATTTGAAGCTGAGAATCCTGCGCTTTCCTCCGAGCCCGTTGGCTCCCCAGTGACGGTGTATCGGGTAGTTCACAGAGAGACATTGGCTGCATCACACGCAATGGAGGAGGCTTGAGTCAGGGACATTGCAAAAGTGATGGGGAGAGTCCTAATGGATGGGATGGGCTAATTGGCTACTACTATATTGGGAAGGGGATAAAAATGGGCAAACATTTAAGAAAAGACTTTAGATGAGAAACAAAGAGTCAAATAGGACACCAAGGTTTCACCAAAGTATACTTACCCCAATAACACTTTCTTTGCTTCTTTGCTGAAGGCTCTTCTCTGTCATCCCCTTTAGGAGGAAAGAATGGCAAAAAGAAGAAATCGAAAGGAGGCAGTAAAACAACAAAATCCAATGGCTCCTGCTGGGCCAATATGCCCCTCCCACCCCCACCCATGAACCCTTTACCGGGCACAGAGATGGACCACTATGCCCCAGAGCGTCAAGCTGAAGCAGGGTAAGATTACTGCTGGTGTACATACAAACCCAGACACACAGTCGTAGTGATTTTCACATTCTGAAGACATACTGAGTGAACTACATGTTCCTTAATTGGCCATATATATCTTTTCTATTACACTGAATACACAGTGTAACCATTTCACAACATAGGCACTGGAGACAGCCAAACAGTAAGGTAGTTTTAACTCTACACTGGGGAACCTCTCCCTTTCATTAAATGTGCTGAGGAAGCATTGTCCGAAGCTCACACACCCAGCTATAGAGCACGGCTGCCTTCTTAGTCAAAATGCTTAGAACAGCAAAGGAAAGATAGAGAGGGTGTTAGCTTAATGAACGTTATGTTGCTTCTCCAGCACTGCTGAGTGAGCCGATATCTTTCTTTTTACAACTAAAGCCATAAAATGTCTTTGTTATGGCTTAAATCAGTGCTGGGCTTTTTAGACATATACACACTAATCTTTAGGGGTGTGTTGAAATTTCAGCCTAGTGTGAGCTCACTCTGCACTGTAAGCTTCTCAACTCAGTTTAAGTCCCAACAAACTTGATTCAATGCGTGAGCTAACATGGCATATCTAAGTTAAGTTTGTAGAGAAAGTGCTAACCTATGTAGGGCAATTATAATCGAGAAAGATTGATGCTGCATTCGAGTGGTGTCAGAAAGGTGTTTCCTACTTGTAAATTGACTTCGAATGGCTGACAAAGTCATATTTACCTCTGGTAAAATCAGGATTCTAGATGATACACAAGTTTACAAGATGTGACCTTTGCTGCAACCTTTCCACCAATGAAAATGGCC